>VYZW01046437.1:1863-30820 GCA_013401315.1 Balaeniceps rex
ATGACAGTACAATTTAGAGGAGAGGAGAAATTTGGGGTTTGGAGGTGGTCTGTGTTCATTCTTTCATACAAATCATAAACCTCAGCCTCAGGCCAGGAATTTTCCAGTTGTAATTTTACAAACTTGTACTGCAAGATGGAAACAGTAAAAAATAATAGGAGCATCAGAATTTTTAGGAGCAGCACACATGATCTACTCATGGTTGTAGACCAAAGAAGGAGCAGAGAAGAGCTGTGGGACTTAGACACAGCATGTTCCAGAGATAGCTGGGGCTGATAGAATCAAGCATTTAAAACAGTAGCTATGGACCTAGCCCAAAGTCTTTTATTGTGGTGGCTGACTGCACAATGCCATGGAAAGGAAGGTTATATGTGATTATGTGCACAAGGCCAGGTACCAACTTTACTGCTACCAAATATCTTTCTAGTTAAATACAGGACTAAACTATAGTTTCTCCAGTATTGGAGACCCTGAAGATCAGGATAAGAAAACAACTGTGTGCTTATCTATATCTGATCCTGCCTCTGGGCAGGACAAGTAAAGAGGTCACCTGTGATGTTAGAGCTGGACTGTTCACTGTTGTTCTCTATNAAACCATCTGGTTTTGCACATGTTACTTCACTGAGCGTGCTTACCAAAGCTTTGAATGTTCCTTCTTTGATGGAGGTTTACTGAAGGAGAAGCAATGAGAGATTTTGTGTCTTGGTGGGAGATATATGTAAACTAATACATGTAATAATGTATACAAGTACCTGGTGGGAGGATGTAAAGAAGACAGAGCCAGATCCTTCTCAGTGGTGCCCAGTGAAGGACAAGAGGCAATGGGCACAAACCAAAATACATAAAATGCCACTGAAATACAAAAAAAACCTGACCACCCGGTTGGACACTGGAACAGGTTGCCCAAAAGGGTTGTGGAGTCTCCATCTGTAGAGATATTCAAAACCTGACTGAACATGGCCCTAAGCAGCCTGCTGTACTGACCCTGCTTGGGCAGGGGGGTTGGACTAGACCATCTCCAGAGGTCCCTTCCAGTCTCATACGTGCGCTAGTTCTCTGAAATATGCAGGATCCCAGGATCACATTTTAAGAAGCCATGAATGCTCTGCACCCTCTCTGAAAAAAACAGAAATTGTGCTGTTCCCAATTCAGTTTTAAATCTGCTTCTGAGGGTCCCGGATGCAAAGTCAACATCTCTCAAACTGAGCTCTAATGTTCAGTTTCTTTTCTGTTTTTAAACTACTTGTCTTTAGAGTTCAGGTTATTCCAGATGCTTTCAGTGCCAGAATCATGCACTGCCCCACCAGATACTTTGTTTTCATTCCTCCTCCTTTCTGAAAATGTCAAGACTTAACAGTGCAGGCATAGTAATCGTATCTGTGGAATGCATTACTATTATTATTTTAGCAGCACACTGCTTAAATGCAGTATTCTTCTGTAGTCCTCCTGTATTTTTTGTATATAGAAATACCACAAAAATACACATAACATTTGTTAGGTTAGGGAAAATAATCAAATGCCAATATATACCATTGCAATGTTTTTTGGACAGTATTCCATTTTCATTTAAGTATTTATTATAAGAAAAGCAATAAATACCAGTTTACAATGTGTATTAATAATCTGGACATGGATCTAGGTTGTTCTGTGAATTTCACCTGTTTGGAACAGTAAAAGTTTACCAAATGTGAAGAAATAACACCAGTCAGCATGAGATTAGGTCTGAGTAAATAAAAGCCTGATTCTGTTACCACATTTCTCCTTCTGTTTTCCCCTTTCTATTTCTACCAAGTTTTATGATTTTGGAGAGGTACAGCTGCAGAGGTACTGGCAGAAAACCCAGCTTTGAACTGTTTGAAACCCATGAATAAACATCTGAAAAGATGGATTGTTATCTCAGATGAACGTGCACACATTTTTGTGGCTAAGACAACACCTCTCTACTGTAAGGAAGTGTTTTGTCAGGCACTGAAGGCCGTTTCAGGAACAGTGAAATAATTTCAACATAAACAGGTATCTACTAGATTTCATGTGCTAAGAAAGTCCTTCTGATTCAGAGCAGTAGATTATCTTAGCAAGATACCTTGGTGCTAGATTTCTCAAGCTGACCTCGTGTTTTCAAGCCACCAGCTCTCACAAGCTATTTCACATAAAGTCAAACTTTCCAGGGAGCATAGCATCCCACTAATTTAAAAAAGTTTCAGGATAAGCTGACCCACTCACAGACATACGGGTGCCAAGGCAGCCTTGGATCTCTGAATGGTACCGACCACCCCCGCATGCAACAGAGAGAGACAACAGATGGATTCCCTGCACAAACGGTACAGAGCAGAAGATACAACTAATCCTGCTTTTGCCTTGGCACTGGTGGCCTTCGGTGGGAGCAATCATTTGTTTACAGCTGATTATTCCATTTTTTGAAAAAACTTAGCTCTTTTATGTCTGCTGGAAATTAAGCCACATGTTTAGGTTTTTATACTTATTATTTCCTATAGGGTACAGTGTAAGGACAGAGCTAAGAAATCTTCCTTTGCTAGAAGATTCAAGTCAGCTTTATCACTGTAAAACAGAAATCATTACAATTTTGGCTGGACTGGAAGTTTTTTGGATCCTGATCTTCTAAAATGTATAAATTTAACCTGATTTATTGCTGGATGGTGGTTCAGGTTTTCTTCATTTGACAATTTCCACAAGAATCAACGGAGCTGAAGTTTTGATACTGGACCAGGAATATGCAACTCCTAGACTGTAATGCTCAACACATTAGGAAGTCACTGCTTTCTGGCAAGTCACTTAGTGCCTTTGTGCAAATTTCTCAGAGGTGTGCAGTGCAGGAAGACTAGAGGTCTGGTCCTTGTGAGCAGGAAAGTTAACTGATACCCAGTTTCTATTAACTTTGTGAGGATCGGGACTTGCCCAAAACTGAAGATTTAGGAGTTACCCTTGCTCATTTCCCAGTCTCCTCCATAGCAATGGAAAGCAGATCAATTAGAGACTTAAGACATCCAGATACATTGCTAGTGCTATTCATTCTGCCTAGTGCTATGGTGATATAAATCACTCTGTTGATGCAAATTATTATTCTTCAAATAATTTGGTACTTAGAAATAACTAATATTGTGTTCATCAATCTGATTCCCACAATTTCTCCTGCTATTACCTCTACCGCACTCACAAATCACAGCTGAATTGTTCACACTGCTTTCTTATTTGCAGTCTACTTCTCTGTCTGGGACCTCTTGTGTCCTACAACTGCACAACAGAAGGATTTCAATATTGGCCACAAAGTTGTTCTCTAGCATGTAGACTTTCTTATAGAAGTTAGCACATAAAATATAATGCTTGCTTTCCTTAGTTAAAAAAAGGCGGGGGGAGGGCAGGGAGGCATATACTACATTTAAACAAATGCAATGTGTAAAGAACCTCTCTTTTAAGAGATGAGAAATCAGAGAGAAGACTGGATTAATTTCAATTTCTTGTAATGAGATTTTTATCATTGTTAAATATGAGACAACAGTGTGACTATTTGCCTTTCAGTATCATAGCAGCAGGCTTGTGCACCCTTGGCAGAAATTGTTGCCTGACTCACCTGACACACAGAAACCTCTAAAGCTTTCCTGGAACCTAAACACACTGCCAACCACCCTGCCTAACTCTCCCCCATTTATCCTCTGCCTCCTTCCTCCCCCTGCACCCCTCCCCATCCATCCCCCACACCCCTCACCATTTTCTACGCTCCAGCTGTGAATCACACAGCGATTCTCTTTTCCAAGTAGGTTTTGATACATGTTGCATAAGCATAGCTGACAAAGTAATAGGCATGGTAATTGAATTATGAGTTGGATGGTAGATGACGGCCTGAGATTACCATATCCAGTGACATCACCTGTCTGGATTAGGTGGGGCCTTAGACTCGTTTCTTGTTCTTATGAAACGTGATTATCTGATGTGTGACACAAGGTAAATAACTGGAGTGCAAACAGTAGTAACTAGCAGGCCTAGAAAAGAAATCGTGCTGAAACAGTCTTCTGAGGTATGGTTTCATTTTAGTTTCAGACTGAATACACTGTTTTAAAAAAAGGGTTTTTTTATTATTGTTTCCCCTTTCTTTTAAGAAACGACATCAAAATCATACCCCCAGACAAGGAAATGTTATTTCCAGGGGTTTTTTGTTGTTGTTGTTGTGATTGTTTTGGAGATTTGGGGGCAAAAGGAAGAGCTTGATTAAATAAATAAAATAAGTTATTAACAAATAACTGCTTTTGCCTTTGGTCCTGCTGCCATGCCTTACTGGTTGCCTGCTTTCCCCCATGCCTGCCGTTTTCTTGCAGAGCTGGGCTCCCCAGCTAGGCTTTCCTTTCCAGCTATGCTGTGGCAAGAACATGGAGTGACACTACCACCACTGCCCCCCAGCCCCTTGCCAGCAGGTCGCACCATGGAGGTCCTCACCCCAGCATGCAGCACAGAGAGGAGAGGGGAGCAGGAGAAGGCTGGGGACAGCTCTCAGGAGATGTCACAGACACATTCCCAGCCAAAATATTTGTGCGTTGGGCAAAACGGTCGTGCTCCGGTCTCCTCTGCAGCGAGTCAGAGATTTTCTAGGCGAAGAATCGATGGCCTGGATCCAGCCCCGCAGTTATATTTGTGCTTTGCTTTATGCACAACAGCATGTCTGTAAACTTAAGGGCTTGAAATTAATTATGTGCAAAACTGTTTGTGTTTGGGAGGATTTAGATTGTCGCGGTGGGAAGAATTAATTGTAGATAGCAGAAGCCTTAGAATCTTCCAGATCCACCCATATGATAACAAATCACAGATATTAGCTATGAATTTTCAATGTCATTACAGCAATAAGAAAAGATGTTTTTCAGATTGTGGTCACTTGATAAATCATGCCAGAGCTTTCAATAATGCTAAGCGTCTGTCCAGAGACTATCATTATGGTAAACAGTACAAAACTGGACAGCTACAACGCTTCATTCCTTTCCTATGTCACAGCCACTTAATCTTTGCCAATGAATGTGTTTTCTTTTTTCATAATCTTATATTGCTTAGCCTCAAACTGGAAGCCTCTTCTCCACGTATTTCAGCACGTAGATGTTATATCTTCAGATAATTCCACGAGCTGGCCAAGCTTGATGCGTTTCAGGTATTGCAAAGCCTAATGGGCCCTTGGGGAGAAAGACTAGCTTGCCAGGTGGCTTAGAGAGTCAAGAGACAGAGGGAGGGGAAAGCTCCTAAAAGGAGGGAGTAACTTTTACAGACCTGGTAAAACACCCGTTGTCACTACGCTTATCTCCGTACTTCCCGGTCCCAGCCAGGTTAGGAAACAAGAAGTACAAGAGCAAAACACTTCCTCCCTCCTCTGTTTCCTGTGTTTTGGGATCGAAGCAACACTCTGAATGAGTGGTGTCTCTTGAGTGAGGAAGACTGCTGGTTTACTCGGTTTAAAGGAGAGGATGTGAGTTTAGTTCCCAGTCAAGAGCAGTTTACTGAATTTTTTGAGTTCCTCTTTAACTCCAAAATGAGCTGATATTTTCACGAGTGAGGCAGCTCTGGCTAATGATGAAATGAAAAAAAAAACAAACCCTTAAAGCACTTGCACATTTTCATAAAAAGTGGCAGCACTTTTTGCATGTGGTTTGCTGCCACATGCAGTCTTGTCCTGTCCTCCATCTCCCACTGCCAGAACAAAGGTGCAGCTGTTCTTCACAACCTTGAAAGAATCCCCAGGGTTCCTCCTATGTTAATACCTTTCATGACTTCTACTTAACTTTGTAAAGTGAAGGAAAATGGCTAGTCATCTGATCCACTGAGGAAATACCTATTTGAATCATCCCCACGTGATCAGTTACATGTCACCAGTGACAAATATTAAATAAATTAGGTGCAAGGTCCAAAATCTAGTCCTAGGTTGAAAGTATTCATCCAGATACTAAACTGAACCTGGGGCAGTGTTAAAGAGATTGGCAGCTGCTTTTCTTGATAGGACTTTGACAGAGAATATGGGGGTGTGGATGTGGAAAAGGCTTTTTGTTACTGGGTTTCAATTCAGTGTCTTTACTATCTATAAGTTATCATCAATAACCTAGCTACTTATATGTTATATTGTTCAATCAGGTTTAGTAACTACTGCAATAGAAGATAAGGTTTTGGAAGAAGACTACTCAAGGGACTAGTACTCGATTTCTTCAAAATATAGGATTCAATCTGAATAAGGAGATATCCATGGGGCATAGAAACAGGTGCAATCATCTTCTTTCTCAGTTGATATATAGAAGAAAACATATTCCTCCAAATTTTTTTTTTCACTGAAAGAGATGAAAAATCAGCAAAGCACAGAGAACAGCTAGATTAGCTAAAATTAGTTTATCTTGCAATGGATTGGTGATTTGAACAAGGGTTGAACTTTCTAATGGTTATTTTTTGTTAGGAATAATCTCACATGTTTTAGTTCCAAGGTTCTTTGTGGTGTAAGGTCTGTTTAATCTCACACTGGCTGTTATCTGGACAAAACTTAAACTTGGAGGCAAAGATATGAAAAGCTTTGCCAGAACAGAGGAGAAAGGACATATTTATAAAGAATGTGTGTAAAACATACATATTTGTATGTATATATAAATATAGTAAACTTCACATTCAGAGTGGATTTGATCCACTCTCCTTCGTATTCTATGCATTTGTATTTAATATATAGGTTCTTCACTGAGTAAATCAGAACATAATGTTATCCACTGAAAAGCAAAAATAAAGCTACTACTATTTTTAGTACTTGAAAACCTTGAGTGTGATTTTGCTGTATGCATAAAAGCAAAAAAAAGCTTTTGCATTAATTGCCTGCCCAAATGAGCTTCTCTGACTTTTGGCATGTTAGGCCAGAGCCATACTCCTGAAGCTAAAAGGAGGGATTTCCAAAGTAATTTTGTGTCTTCCTTCGCCGGGCTGAGCTTTGGGCTTGCACCTTCAGCCTCACTAAGCCAAGGAAAAGAAATTCTCCCCAAGAGGACCCTGGTGCACCTGTTCTGCTGGTCCTGGATCCTGACAGCCAGCTGCCAGCTCAGCCCCCTGCTTCTGTTTGTCGTTTCAGACATTTGAGGCTCACAAAGCACCACCAGCAGAAGCGAGCAAGTCCATAAACGCACCAGGGGAATTTGACCTTACCTTTCGCCTTTACAAAATCCCGGAGGAGAACATAGTTCTTCTACTTACGCATTGCTTGTTGTAAAGACTCAGAAAACATTTCCAATACTTTTTTCTGGCAGGATTAATTTACAAGATAAAACGCAGGACTTTTTCCTCCACTGTGATCAACCAGTCGTGGCTGATGGTATTCTCTCTCTCTGTAAGGTGCAAAGCTAACTGGCCTGGTTGAGAAAAGCACATCTCAAATTGTAAGGGTCAGATTTTTCCAGTGTCCAGCAATTTGTGCAGGTATGAACGAACCCACAATATGGGGCAAAATCACGATTAATCCTTTTCAGTATTATTTTCATGCAGTCTGAATGCGCTTTGTGTTTTTATGTCAGCAATCTTTTAGCAAGTAATGATGGTAATTAGCAGACATCTCTGCGAACCAGCAATTTCTATTCCATAGAAGATCCATGGTTGTGAGAAAAAACAGTAGGACATTGAGAACACTAAAAAAAATGACTTCCTGAGTTTTATTTTTAGGAAGATCCCAATTTTAAAAAAAGTTGCAAATTTGAATGGTTGCCAACAGTCCCTCTAGAAATATAATTACAAAATAACACAATGCCTTCTGGATATGAAATAGAATTTCTAAGACTGAGAGTGAAGTATGTCTAGGAACCAACATGATCCATGAAAAAGAGATTAGTTGAGGTGAAAGCCTGTATGTCATCAGGATCTTTTTTTAAGTATTATTACACTTCATGCAGGCTTAGGTGTGACCTTACAAAACCTTCCATGCCTGCTTGTAAATGTATAGCTGATCTGCCTGACTGTATATGGAAAGTGAACACCCAAGGCATGTGAACAGTCCCGAAGTAAATTTGTTGTGAAGAAAATAAAGAAGAAATATTTTCTTATTAGATTTCTTGATCAGGGAAATTAAGAAACGTTTTGGTAATTTCTGTCAACTTTATGTACTTTCATGGCTGAAAATCAAAAGACTTGCATACAGGAGGAATTACTGTGCCTTGACATTAACATTTTAGCAGTCAGTTGCTCTTGGTTTCTTTTTCAAGGTCTTTCAGAGATTCAAGTGGAGCAACTAAGATGCCTGGAAAAGTCAACACAGGTAAATTACACTGCACTTTAATCACATCATCGCTATAAATAATTGAATCTGACAGATCATGATCACGCAGGACCAAAGTTGTTTTTTTCTTTTGAACACAGCTGAACTCCCCCCTGCAGAAGTTGTGAGGGAGGAATAAATCTGCAGCTCATTGCACTGCTGGCTGTGCGGTGTCCCTGCCCTCCCCAGCACCGGCAAGGTGTGCTGGGCTCCGCACCGACACCAGAGAGGGCGGAGGGGAGGGGGGACTGACTATTCACCTGTCAAAGGTATTTCCATTTCATAATCCTTGAGTCTCACAGAGAGGAGATTTTCCCTGAAAAGCCTGCCACTGCCAGTACAGCCACAATGCAAACTGGTCCCGACTGATACAATCAAAGGGAATTGAAAGAAAACTGAACCTGACAACTCAAGCATGTGCCTGGCTACCCCAATAATGCAACATCCAGTCAGAGATGATTAATATTACACTGGCTGGCATTTTTTTTTTTTTTTTACATTTGAATGAAAATTCAACAAACCCCTTAAACCTTCTGACTAAGAAACCAGTGGCCTTTTCAAGCAAATTGTTACCACACCGCTTTCTCCTCTTTTGAAAGTCCATATGGACAGATAAACTGAGAATAGAACAACCACATCTGACTTAGAGCCCAACATACAAATTATTACCACTGTGATCATCTCGTTTCTCCTGGTCTAGCATTAGGCCAGAAGACAGATGCTTTGAAAACTCCATTTTAGTTAAAGACTGAACCTGGTCAGAGAAGAAACCAACCCCAAAGCACTATGTGTCTGAAATACTAAATATAGGGGTATATAAAAATTTTCACTCTGTAAGGCCTTGGGCACTGTTAGTGTTTAGATTTTGCTGCAGCTTGAGGTCTGGAATAAAATCAAGTCCTCATAGTATTGCACACAGAGCATGAAGAGATTGACAGATGTTTCTTCTCTGATGAACAAGTGAATTCAATAAAGAGTGAGCAGAAAGGGAACAAACTGACTTTCCTCAAGGACCTGTTGATGCTGGTGGGAGAGCAAACCATGTAACGTGCATCCTGGCACTGCGGGCAGGTCCTGAGCAGCAGAAACCTTCTGGACAGCAGCCTAAAAACTTTTTTCTTTCTGTGGCCTTCTTTTTCATGCAGACAAGAACAAATCTGGAAAGGCCAAGCACAAGCAGTTGGCTGGAGGATTCCTGTGTACTGCCTCCAGCTTTGGAGAGTGCAGAGACCAAGCTCATCATGAAGGCTGGGGTTAAGGAGCCAAAGAGAAGGGATGGAAGAGCGCTTAGATGGGAAGCTTCAAATGCAGCAGGACTCTCAGCCACAGGGGGAACGAAACTTTCAGGATATCTAGTAATGGTTCCTCTCCAATGTAAACGTATCTCTGTAGGAGAAGCAAAGATGAATGCTAAGTATATGTGAGAAGAAGGTAGAAAATCCTGGGAGGAAACTGAGATGTTCCAAGAAATTAAGCAAATGCATTTATTTCACCTGAAAGGAACTGCATACCTCCATATCTCTCTGCTTCACTGTGAATTTCTCTTCCACCTGTTTTTAGTGTTAAATCCATAAAGATAACAAAGGCCAGACTTTCAGCTCTTCCATAGCACAGGACCACACACAACTGTAGGACTTCATTAGCTGATGGACTATTTTATCTTCTTGAAACAGTTTTGTTTTGTTTTGTTTTGCAGTAGCAGCCATGTGAATTCTGTCATCACCTTTGAGAGGGAATGAGTCCTCCAGAGGCTACCAAGAAAAATACGACCCAAAGTTAGGATTTATCAAGTAGAAGAGTTCTCATCTCATGAGGATTTCTGTACAGGCCACAGATCCAAACAGAGATTTCTGTAGCACATAGCCTCAAGAAGTATTTTTTATTAAATTGTCGTCCTTATATCTAGATCAATTTTGCAGAAAGAAGGAACAATCTGGGTTTTTTTATAGTGAGTGGAATATAGTTTAATAAAAAAAAAGAAAGAGGAGGGAAAAAAAGAACACTAAAAAGAAATAAGGGGGAACGAAGGAGGCCAAATCCTTGTCCTCTGTTAAGTCCCATTGCTGCGAGAAAAATTAGTTGCTTGCTATAGCTGATTATAACAGCTTGTGAACATACTGCTTGCTTGTTTTGGCAAACAGTGTGACTACAGACTTCAAAGTGCAGCTATTCTCTTGTCCATTGAGAAGCTGCAGTGGGACAGGCTCCTGACATCAGGTACAAGGCTGCAAAGGAGCAGAGGAAAAAAAAAGAGCTAAAGAAAGAAGGTGATGGGTTCTTATCATCCTCAGGTGAATATTTCTCTGAAGAGCGGTAGCTAGAAGAACTCTGTCCTTTCATCCACTTTCAAATGGTCATGTATTTCATTCAAACACCTCTTTTCTTTTTTTGATTTGTAATTTATTTCAAAATGTGTCCTGATATTTAATATCTAGCATGTACCATGTGAGCTGCTTTGATGGGAATATGTATAATCACATGATATATTTCTATTTCTAAATGAGCTGAGGCAGGCTCCCAGAATTGGCTTTCTTGGGAGAGTATTTCTGGATGTGGACAGGAACCTGGTGTTTTGCCGAAACTCCACACAACTGGCTTTGAATTCACCATTGGGGTTGATGCTCCTGTCAGCAATGCTGCTCAGTGAAAGAGTCGCAGAAAGCCAAAACAAAAAGGGTGTGAACATAAAAAAAGGACACTCATTTGAAAGTGTGAATGAGTATTAACAAACCTGAGGCAGCCTTTCCACAGATCTCTGAGCCTGCAGACCAGGAGGGAGTTCCATTTTCGCACTGTTGTTACCTTAAAAGCATGTTGTATTCGCTTTGAAAACATGCAAACCCCAGCAAAATACATGCTACTTCGATTTTAGTTAAAATCCCAGTGGTCAGCATTCAGGAAACTTTTCTTGTCTGGCCTAGGCTAATTCCAGATTTTTATTCATTATACATTTGTCACAGCAGACAACTCCGAAACAGTTACCCAGTGCAATAATATTTCTTTTTTTTTCCATAACAAATTAAAGGACATTAATCTTTGCTCATAAAATAAATATTTCTGAAGGCTCTTGTTGAGAAACATTCCTTTTCCTGAACAGCCCCATCTGTTGTTCATTTCTGTTGTCCTGCCTGGTCAGGATCTCCCCTGACTCACGTTAGCAGAACAGATGTGCACCAGGGCTTGTGAAATTGGTTGCTGCGAGTCGAAATGCCACCCACCCTGCAGAGCCCGGGCTTGACACACAGGGACTGTGAGCACAGCCCAGAGTGTGTGGGTTTTGGGGGCCAGCACCTGCAGAGTCCGCACAGACTCAGTGCAAAAACAGCATCTGCAGAGATGTCAGGGATTACCCCTCTCGCAGCAAGGTGTTGGGAGGTGTGCACATGTGCCGCTCCCCTGGGGAGTGATTTGCTGCAGCTAACAGCTAGTTACTTGCCTCCAATAACGGGCCTGCTTAATTTGCTTAGAGGGCTTTGGAGGCTTCCCTCTCCCAAAGGTGTTGGACGTTGGAGAACTGACTTTGGCAATGCTAATTGATACCTTCTAAAGTGATATCTCCTGGCTCTCGCGGATGTCCCAGGTAGCTCTGGAAAGATGTACAGTAATTTACCAGCTCTCTGCCTCTCTGAATATCAGGCACCAACCTCTGTGCAAAGCTTCCTGTCAGCTCCTTGCAGTCACGATTGTTGCTGTACAGGTATTTGCTATGTAGATTGCATCAGTCAAAATGCTTCATCTATATCTAATTATTCTTCTTCCTTATCACCAATCAGGAATGCCAATTAGTATAAGGAGTAGAAAACGAAGGGATAAGATCTCTGAGTGAGCAGTTTCCCAGCAATTAATAGCAGGCAAATTGCCATCTGTCAAGCACCTGTTGGTTTCCTGGTAATAAATTAGGGAATATCTAAGATATGTGGCAAAGGAACAGAGAAATAAAAGGGTAAAACAGAAGGAATATGCATGTGGGTCATGTCTCAACATGGAAGAGAGGTTTAAGGGGCAAAAGGAAACTAACTTTTCAGGGCTGGAACCTGGGGAGTTCCAGAAAGCTCTGGGCAGGTTGGTCTTACACATAGGTTTTCTTGTTTTCATGCATTGTGTGAATTTGAAATGATTGAGTCCATGTCAAAGGTTTGGATTACTTGGATTAAACTTGTACTTACCCATGTACAGGCAAGGCTGGTATCACAGATGGGACCCATCATATTGCTGCATCACAATGTCCAACAAAAATATTTACTCAGCAAAGGAGGCATTTGTGGATGTCTTTCGGCATCTTATCAGGGCCTGCTGCTGTCAAATGAAAACGTTTGCCAATGAGCAGCAACAGGACAGCCAAGTGATTCAGACTGACTGATATTTATCTGCTCTGCAAAAAAGCCCGTGCCCCAGTGGTCATTTCACAGAAAATGTGTTGCCTTTGACCCTCGACCTCAGCAGGGCAGGTAGGGAACAGAGTATCAGAGTTTGCCTTTTTTGCCTTTCCTTATCCTTGAGGGACCACCTGGCCCATGGTGGCTTTGGCATAGCATAAGACTACCTTATGTTTGGCAGCTGTGAACTGAAAGATCATCTCTCAGAGCAAAACAGGAGGGTGAAGGATATGTGGGCTTATCCTTGCCATCTTTAAGTAATTTTCTTTTTGCTTTCTTTCAAGTTCTTTCTCAGCCACAAGTGACTGGGAAAAACTGTGTGTGACTTCCGTCACCCACCTTAACCACTGATCCTGTATGTGTCTTCTTGACACTGCTTTTGAGGTGCTTTCTCATTAGGAACTTGTCCAACATTTCCCTAACCCAGCTATGGCTCTCTTTTAAGCAAGCATAAATCAATTTCTGATGATAAGAGTTACTGCCTGACTTTGGCTGCACTCAGAATTGACTAGGGATCTTGTGGGGCGTGAAGCAAGAGTATTTCACATTCGTACATTCATAGATAGATAGCAAAATGCTCCTGGCCAGTGACTGATGAGCGCTCTGAGCTAAGGTCTGTAGCTACGGTGACTTTTTAACATAACAGTGACTCAACTATCAATCACGTAGGAAGTGCTTGTAAAGGAGGGGCAGGGATTTGTGTCCTTCTTTGAGCACTCATCAATCAACTTTAGCAACACGGGGGCTTAACCAGAACGTGTCAAGCAGGTCTCACTTTACACTCCAAGCCTCTTAAAGAAATATTTACTGCAAAAGGTGATTCACTACATTCTGCTTCAGAAATTGCTGAACAATCATCACAAATAGCTCTAACTGCACTGCCAAAAATTGGGCATAAGTACTTGAAAGATGGGTATTATCCAAACTGGGCAGGCAAGGCTACAGAGCCCTTGTAAACAACAGGTTAACAGCAGCAACCAGCCCCAACCAACTGAGGAAAGCCCATTTGACTCTCTTTAGCCCAGCACTTTTTGCGTATCGGGTGTCAAACATCATCAGTCTGCATTGAGGAGGCAGCAGCATCCAGACTTCTCTTTGCTGAGGTACTACAGGCAGCAGTAGCTTCTGGTTGTGTGGTAGGCCACAGGTGAAGAAGACGGGATATACCTCCATCTGCTCCTTACACCACAATCCTTTGCCAACCTCAGACCACAAAAGAGCATCAGCATCTCCTCGCTATGAGGAACTGTCCATCTGTTTCACACATTTTCCCTCCTACCTTGGGAACCTACTTTACATGCCCTCCCCTCTGCCACATCTGCTTGCCAGTCAATATTTCTTGTCCTAGAGCCTAATCAAGGAGGTAAGCAATGAAAAGTGCCCACATGGTCCACCCAAAGGTGTAGGGGAATGTTTGCTTGAAGGCTGTTTTTATACCTCACGAAAATTCAAGCTAGTGGATAAAACATATTTAGTCTCCTGCCTTTCCTAGAAACTTGTATCTTTTCAAAGGTAACAAATACTATCAGTTGTTGGGTTTTTTCCTTCTTTTCCCAGAAAAACACTTTCTGAGAAAATAAATCCTTTATGAAGTTGTTTTCCAATTGTAAGCTACACTGATACCGTATCAAGTGGGAGGTATGGTCTTGCTTTTCAGCCAGATTTTGTAATAAGTTGTTACTTTCCCTCACTCTGATGCAAGCTACTAATGACTAAACCTATGCACTTGTTTTCCTTTTGATACAGAGCTGCAGTAGCAAGCTACGATGAAATTTATTAAGCTTGGGTAGCTGTAAAGAACTATGAAAAGGTGAAAAAGAAATATATATAGAATCAAGATGAGTTAAAAGGTGAATGACAATTCACATGGAGATAGAGATAAGCAGAGAAGTTGAGAAGGAAATTTGTCTTCCCACCTTATGCAAACTTACAAGATTTTGAAACATTTATTTTTCAGTTCCAGAGCCTAGAATCAAAAACCTCAAAAATGTTTGCAAGTTGCAAATCAGCAGAAGTTATTATCTAGATCAGTTTTCTTTATATGACATACGATTTACCAAAATAATGATCTAAATCAACATACATTTTAGTACAGAAATCTTTGTATAGCTGTAACAAATTCTCTATGAGTACCCAAACACATTTCTCAACATGAATTTCATCTAAGAGATAAAGATATGCTATTGTCTTTATTTTATAGAAAAGATAACTTCAGTATTGGAAACCTTTTCAGCTTGCATAGCTAAAATGAGATTTTTTGTATCATATGTGGCCTTATAAAAGTGAGAAACATCTGGATGTTCCTGTTACTTCAGTGTCTCTGAAAATTTTATGTTAGGACCCTTTTCAATCAGTTTTACCCTAAGCTAGTCCCCTCGAAGGAGGTGATAACACAGTTAGTAAAATAAATTAATCACACGCACTTTAGAGCTTGAAGTTAGCTATAAAGCCATTGTGCTCTTCTAGGCAGCAAGAAGTTTGGCTGAGAACCTCGGAGTGAATACCTCTTTCCTCACTATTAAACATCTTAGCCTGGTAGTTTTCCAAGCACTTCATCCAATACTTGGACACATTTTTTCATCACGTGAGGTGGCTGGGCAGGATTATGCCTACCTTCATTTTTGAAAAGAAACATCCAGATTTTAGCAAAATGCAATATATTAACATGTGAGTTTCTGTAATAATTTAGAATGTTTTCTGATTTTTGGCTGTATGAAACCACGCTGTTAGTTACAAATACAGATTTAGCTATATTTACAGCTAGTTACCTTTTCAGAGGTTGGACTGCTTGGGAGATAGGTGACAAAAATACAGCAGGAGATACAAACAATGACAATGACACAATAAAAGGATTTTTAAGACAGGAGAATTAACTTTGAGGGACAGGACAGCAAAAGTTACAATGAACATTGTTCACTCAAGTGACCGGAGTTATTTGTACGTGTTGCAATAGAGGTTGTCTCTCCTTATCTTTGTGTGAAACACCACAAATATAAAACCAGTGAATTTTTAACATTGAAAAATAGTGGGCTAGCGTCTTAAGCCTTTTATAAAACTAACTCACAGAGGCCTGGTGACATCAAGGGACTGTGAAACAGGCAAAACTGCTAAGTGCGGGATTTTTGCTGCAGGAGATATGGCCAGGGAAGAAAAGGGGCATGGCAAAGCTCCACTGGATTTGAGAAACGGACCTCGTGTTCACTTTGAAGTCCTGGGAGATAGGGGGGTGGAAGATCAAGCACTAAAAACTTCCGACACTCAGTTTCACCTGAGACTTGGAATCATCAGTGATAATTTAATCAGAGAGGAATGTTAATTAAGGCTTCAGGCCCTATGTATAGATGCTAATTAATTACATGTGTTGATTAGCATTTTGCTGTATTGAAAGCGGAACAACCTGAGCAAATCCTACCTGGAAACACCACGTGCAAGATAATTCAGGTCTGTTGTATGCAGGGCTGTAGATGGGCATTACGGTGGCTCTGATTTAAATAAGCTGGTTCTGCTCCTTAGGAACTGGACCCAGATAAGCATGCTTATTCCTGGCACATGTGCTGCATGCTAGGAATCAGGGATGCCAGATAAAAAGAGAGAAAGTGAGCCCACAGCAGAGGGAAAGGGAAAGGGAAAGGGAAAGGGAAAGGGAAAGGGAAAGGGAAAGGGAAAGGGAAAGGGAAAGGGAAAGTTCTTACTGTCCATTAGCAAACAACACAAGTTGGTTCGCACTTCTTGGCAGGCAGAGTTAAACTATCCCTGTGGATGTATGTGTGGTTTAAAGATGGAGCTAAAGCTACCTGAGGGCCTGATACTGCCCAAAGGAGTGTTCCTGTGCCCTGCCTGCCGCCACCTATGTGCTTCTACCATGCTCTGCTTGCCACTGCTGTTCTAGTGCCAGGAGGGCCACCGGCAGCGGGTGACCCCGTTGTTTATGTAGGACTCAATTTCTGCCAGCCTCGTGCTTCAAGACAGCTTGCAGCTGCGTGAGGCAACATGCCCACATCAGCCCAATGGGCAAAGCAGGCACAAGAAGCAGGTCTGACCATTTTGGAGGCATCTAGCTGCTAGAATGGCTTAGTTGCATTGTCCGTCTGCACTACATATTTGCCCTGCACCGCTACTGTGTGTACGCTGGTAGATGCATCCCCATTTAATTAACTGTTCAGGTGTTGGATCGAGAGTGGTAAGAGCAGAGATGAAGTCCTGGGTCCCAGCTCTGGATGGAGCAGCTGCTACACTCCAGTTAGGTTGGTTTTTTGGGGACACTTACTCTTTTTTTTGAGGAGGGGGAGGTGTGGTAAGAAATTTTAGGGACAATGTCTGTCTTTTTAACACCATCTTGCTGAAGTGTATCAAAACCACCAACTGCTTGGCTCTTTATAACATCATTTGTCTTATTAAGGTGGCTAAGGAATAAATCTTGCCAAGGTTCAGACACACTAGCATTGCTGTTGACTTCCAGGGAATTACTGAAGTGTAGGAACTTGAAAGTGCTCTCAGGAACTGGCAGCATTTACAACTGAACTAAAGATATCAAAGCTCAATCCTTTAGAAACCGCTACCAGAGCTGTAGAGAAACACATCAAGAGCTTGGCTAAAGTGAGCTAAAGTTGGATCATTAGTTTCAGAAGAAATAAAAATCACCACAGCTCCTTAGCTCCAGTTTCAAAAAAATTATAAACCCCTGACATTAGAGAGATCTGGTTATGTTTATGATTAGTTATGTCAATCCCATGGGTCACTATCTATTAATAGTTTGGGAAACAATCAGAATACCATCAGTATGTCTGTTGAGGGAACATAACATTAGCAAACACCTCTAGCACTCCCTTTGTGAATTGCAACAATTAATTAGAACAGACTACAGTCTAATGGTAGTATTTCTTCTGCTTGATTAAACAAGCACTAGCGATGCCATGAACATCAGTGATCTCACGATCTTCCCAATCTTATGACAAAACTGGGGGAGTTCAGCTGTAGAAGAACTGATGAACTTTCAGACAGTCAGTGTAAGATCTTAGTATTTCCTCGTTGTTGATTAAAGCCACTAGTAGATTCTTTATCCAAAAACACATTATCTGCCCCAGGTTCTTTTTTAGTCAATCACAATAATACAGATATGACAAAAAATGTGTAGGTAACAGATCTCTAACTCCAGAGTTGAATTTCTCAAGTTTGCCTATAGCAAGGGTTGGTTTTTTACCACCCACGCATTGCTTTGCTTACGTGAAACAAAAATCTGACAAACTTTCAAAAAGCTCCACCTCTGATTCTCTTGCTGTTAATCTCGTCATTGTTAACACAAAATGGATGCTTGCCGAGACCAACAACTTTCTGAGTTTCACATTGTTCTGGGCCACACCTGCTTAATCACTAGTAAAACAACTAGTTAAAAAATAATAAAAAATTATTAAGTGCATGTTTCGTATGTGGTGATAGATATGGAAGGACAGGTTCAGCTTTTTTCCCCCATTCCCAATTCTGAAAGGTGAAAATTTCAACATTTTTAGTTTACAAATGTTGTCGTACATAAAACTTCACATCTCTGCTTTTTCTCCAGTTCAACTATTTTTTTCCCTGCGGAAATGTGGATTGATTGACATTTTTAGGGGGAAATTGGCCAGAAATAAGTAATTAAAGCGCATGGAGTTACACGATGGAGAACTTTAAGAAATTTCTTACATGAAAATATGAATCAAGATTATCTTCATGTCTGTGGACCAGCATGCTCAGTACTCAACATCCATTCCTTTATTTTTCCCCCATTATTTTATCTGTTAGTCCAGAACCTTGAGTCATCCCCATTACTTGGTAGCTTGTAGATATATTTCAGTCCCTATGGGAAGCATGTATTTCCACTCTCCTGACAAAAAATAAAAATTGTTCAGAGATAAAGAAGTACACTATGAGTAAGTAAAAAGCCCCAAACAACACTTCCTTTAAAGAACAAGAAGTTTCTCAAGGCTAGAGGGTGACTCTCATTTCCAGTGAAGTTTAACTCTGTTCTAAGTGAAACATATTGCAGCTTTGAGAAAATGCTACGTATTCATTCTTCCTTCAGGAAATGCCAATGTGTGGTGTCTGCTGATGACATACTTAGAGTACATGACCTGTAAAGGACTTTAGTGGCATAGAAAAAAGTGTTCACTCTTTCTACCAGCCAGGCATCAAAATCACCAACACATACCTATGCCTGCTAGCAATGTCATTCAGTTACTAAAACATGTGAATGTGTGGTTTTATTTTCTTTTTTTAGAGACTTGCTTTTTCTGTACTAGTTTTTTGCTTCCCTTCTTGCTTCAGCTGTCCGCTGCAAAATGCAACTGCTGAATTCCACCTTCATTTTTCCTGGTGCAATTTACAAGTAAGAAGTTGAAAAGATTTCAAGTGGTGTTGAGGAAATAAGTTGTTATTCAGTACATGGAAAATATAGGAGCAGGTAGAGCAAGTGAAATGTTCCAAATCAGGCTTATACCTCTGTGGCAACTGAGCTGCAGATTTTCTGTGCTTATTCCTAGGAACATTATCCAAAGACATGCTGTAATCCTGCCAACAGAAAACAAAAGTCTACGTGAAGATCTCATGTATACGCAGCAAGACAGATGGAGGTTAGGTAACACATTGATATGCTGTGGAATTAAACCATTAGCTGGAAATCAGGAACCTCGTTAATCATTGTCACGCAGTTGTGCTGCTGAACTGCACAGGCAATGAGCTGGCTGTAAGTCTGTGGGTTTGTCCCTTCCTCCTTCGCCATTATTCTACAGCTACTGCACACGGGCTTGGGGCACTCGAGCTCCGCAGTGCCAGCAGCAGGCTGGGGGCAGTGGGGTGACTCCTGGAGAGGCAGCTGCCCTTCAGCACTCCCTGTCTCCAAATGCTCTTTTGTGGGCTGGGGGGCCTCCCAGAAGTTTAGCACCCAGTAGCTCCTGTGTAAGCACTTACCTGAAGATCACGAAAAGAAGTACTTTCCTTGTATGGAGTTTTCTATGCCCTTAGCATGTATGCACAGCAAGCTAGAGGTCTGCATGTCTTCCCCACACTCAAAGCCAGTGGGAAGAACAATTTGATGCCCACAGCAGAACTAGCACCTCTGGAAAGGTAGTGTGCAATGCTGCAATACACTTAGGACTTCTCTGCACTTGGGAAGGGCAGTGAAGGACTGAATCAAGTGTCTCACACATCTTGCTGAAGCATCTGACATGCTGGGGAGCACCCACCAAAACCAAAGGTGTCCTTTGGAGAATTTAAAATGGAAGATGATGCGGGGGAAAGGAGCATCTTTAGCATATAGCCATGATATGATGCATTTTTTCTGGTAAAATGATAGACAGATCTGTGGCAAGTTGAGACATGAGTGCCTACTTATAACCATTTTTACCATATTATCATGAATGTGGGGGGCTGAATGTCATGAAGTCCTTTACTAGCCCACAATCCATTACCAGGACAGACACAACGGAGAGGCAGGGAGCGAGGTAACAGGATGGGGGTTGCAAATACCATGTAAATTATGGAGGGAAGTTGAGGAAAGAAAGGAGGATTTGACTGGAGTGTGGAGTATCAGTAAATACTTCTCTGAAAGTATAATTGAGGAGAAATACAGCAGATAAAAGACAGGGTCAGCTATGGAAGGAGGGTATGAAGGAAATACAGGTCTGGGAGTGGAAGGAACAACTGGAGAAGGAGGGACGGTAAGGAAAGTAACCACATGGGCAAAGGATATAGAAAGCCTTGATGCAGACCTTTTACTGGAAAGGACTGGATGGAGAAGTGAGAGATCTGAAAACTTTTCCCCCCATTTGCTCAAGTCAGTAACGCTGCAGGTATATTCCCTGTAACTTCAGAGCTGCTCCAAGTTTTCTTGTCTTCTCTGGGTCTTCTGGGCCCTGATTACTGGGCAGACATTTTCCACCACCCTAGGCCAGCTCTCTGGCTGGCCTGTTTAGTGGCCACATTTCTGTGTACTTTACAACCTGCACATGTAGCTTTGGGCCCTTGACCCTGTGGCCTGAAAAATGAACAAGCTGTGGCCATTGTAGAGCACCATTACAAAACCCTGTAAGTGTCTTTGCTTTTCTTTGTCACTCAGAAGTAACTTGGGGAGCATACATATTCGGTGTTCAGAATTTGTTGTGCTTTAAAAACTGCTCTGTTTGGTAGGTTCTGGAGGTAAAATTAGATAGTTTTGAACTGTTTCATTTTTGTGTCAGTTTACAATGCCTGACATGCTGATGATGCAATTTATAATCAGGTGCAAAGCCAGTAGAAATAAGCTGAGGGCACATTTGTGAAGGAGTTTTATGGTAGCCTTATTGCTGTGAGATTATAGACAAAGGGTCTTCTTTCTGAACACATTGGGTTATTTAGGTATTGACTGTGTTTCCATTTCAGATTATACAGTATGAATTAATCTTTAAAATCTTCCCTTTCTTTTTCGTGGCTAAGTTCATCTGACAAAAAAATAATTCAAAAGTTGAAGGAGAAATACATGGAATAAAACCCAAAACAATAAAACACACTTTTAGCTTTTTAATATTTGAGGCAAAAATTTATTTAATACTTTAATGTGCTTTTTACTACTTGTTACTATCTGCTTCCAAAATACAAAATATTGTGATTGTATTTTAGATCTTTATTGTCTCAGAAAAGAAAGGTGTTGGTTGAAAATTCAAAATCTTTTTACACATTTTTATGCTATTTTAAAACTTTACTTGAAATTGTGATAGGAACACTTTTAATACATGATAACTTCTTTTAAACCAAGACTTTTACAGAATATAAAATTATACAGGATTAGTGAAACTGAAAAGCAGAGATTTTTCATTGAAATTAATCTGATTTTTTTAAACATGTTCACTGATACAGTATCACAGTGAACTGACTGGTTTTCTGTGAAGGCACATAATTTTTTTTCTGTAAATCTAGCCAGCTGCTATTAGGTGGTCATGATTGGATCTAAACTGTCATTGCAAACAGCAGTAAATCAACTGTTTACAGAGGAGAAGGCAAATATAAACAAAAATGATCAGAGCTCTGGTCTTTGCAAGGCAGCCTCCAAATAAGCCAACATGAAAACTGGTCACTGCTTTCCGCCGTCTATACCAAGAGCCCTCAGGTTAACAAGGTATTAAACATGAGGCAGCTTGCAGATCAGCAAAACCCAGAAGCTTTCCTTCCCTTGCAAAAACAGTGATTGTAGACTCCAGCAAACACACAGAGAAGAGCAAAGACGTTGTGCCGCTCCTGGTGGGGAACAGCACTGCCCAGCACAGGGTGTGCTTGTACAGCCTGGCCCACATCTCTCTGCTAGGCAGGTGCTGGCTACACACATTTCACAGGGAATTTCATGAGCCGGGTACGTGCCTTTTGGGAATGTGCAGGAAAGATATTAAAAAGCAGAGAGCACTGAGCACCTGTCCCACTCTTGAATTGTTTGGCACTGCACCAGCAGGAAAGATCCTGGTTT
Source organism: Balaeniceps rex (assembly GCA_013401315.1). NCBI lineage: Eukaryota > Metazoa > Chordata > Aves > Pelecaniformes > Balaenicipitidae > Balaeniceps > Balaeniceps rex. The sequence continues at coordinate 23,966 of VYZW01046437.1, forward strand.
CTTCCAACAGACACTGTTGCAGTAGTCTTATTTGTTTCTACATACGTAAACCAAACCAAAACAAAACAACCTCCCCACACCCCCCAAAAAATCCCCAAGAAGCTGCTTTATAAAAACAACTTCTTTTTTTCCACCTGTGCCTCCAAAGGAGAATTGGCAGAAATATTGCTGTAGTTCAGTGATTGTAACATTTTTGGCTAAGTACAATATAAATTTTGGCATCTAAATCCTTACTAAAATACCCAAATAAGCAGACAGTTTTCCCAATAGTGTTAAGTAATCAGTGGTAACAACTAGAGGTCAGCAGGGATAACCAGTTGCTTATCAGCACACATTTGAAATCAGGTCAGAGTCTTTTGAAGTTTGAAGTTAAGGAGCTAACTGTTAATATCTTCTGTGAAGGTCAGGAAGACATTCTGTGTAATGACAAGATTAAAGAAATAAAAACTGAAATGATAATTAGCCAGTAATTGCAAGCTTTGACCAAATTCTTCCTCCACTTGGTCAGAGAAGATGAAAGGAGGAGTGTTTTGAATTCTGCAACCATAATTACACTTCTGGCTTGGAAAGGGTTGCTCATGGGAAGTAAATCTGCAGCTTGAGATGGGTGTTAGCCGTGGGGGAATGTTCATTGATGGTGAAAAAGGTTCATTTGATGGTGAAAAAGGTTCATTTGATGGTGAACACTGAGCTGACTCAAGTGTAGCTGTACCTAGAAGGTCCCATGTTCTCTGGGTCAAAATGGGTATCGGATTTGCAATAGTTGAATTAAGCCACAAAATTGAAAAGTCCTGCTTCTAAACCCTAAATATAGCAGCGTATAAATGTTTAGCACTACTGGAAAGACTGTGCTTCTAGCAGATCGGTTTTCTAAACCTGTGTTGATCAGGTAAAACAGGCACTGAATACATGGTTCCTCTCTCTTTCTGGTGCATGCAGTACACATTCTAGTACTCATCTAGAAATTTGGAAGGGCTAAGTACTATATTTATTGGATAGTAGGAAAATCTCCAGTGATGACCTAAGCAACTGCTAGTTTTCCTTCATTACACACAACAAACATTTCTGTTGTGTTTAATGAGTTTGACTGGTTAGGTAAAACAATGTCCATTTGCAGAATCATTGCTCCTAAATGGAGGCTTTTAGAGTTGACTTCATAAACCTTTTTCTTTCTCTTTTTATTCTTCATTTTTCCCCAAAGACTTATTACTAAGTTATAAAATCAATTTGGGAAGAATTTTGGTTGATTGATTTTTGGCCCCAGCAAAAAATAACACAAAGTTTACTATTATCAGCTACAGTATGCACTCCAATAGATTAAAACAATAACCATTTGGAATCATGGAAATGTGAGATGAAAAGGATCTTAAAATAATAGTTCTTAATGTCATTTCCATTGCCAATGCAGGATTATTCCCTGCAGTATATATTTAATAAAATGAAATTTAAGAAACTATTAGAAAGTGAGAATATGTTAGTGGCCTAATCATCGTAGTCAAAATATTTAGATTCTACCACTTGACAGTCTTGGCAAGGTTATGTCAAGCTGTAACCTATCTTAGATGGATAAACAGACTGCAGTATTGAATTTGGATGACATCTTCAGCTGGTGAAACTCCATGGAATTCACAATCTGACCTTCTACTTTTTTTTTTTATTTTTCAAGTGTCTGTTTAAAATGGTGTGCTAGACTTGTAAGGTGGTTGTGCTCTGAAAATTATTCTGGTAATGCTGAGGAAAAAAACAGTCCACATATCACTGGTATATAGCAGTTTCCTCCATTTCTTCAGCTAAAAATGAAGTTTGAGGCATCCTGTGAGTTTGTTAAGCAAAACAGACTTCTAAAATATCTTGTTGCTGTGGTCTGAAAACCTTTTTTGGAAAAAGCAAACGATGTCTGAGATGTAATTAAAAACCTATTTGTGTATGGTGACCGTACTGCTTTTACTGTGTGCATTAATGTTACTAGACAGAGAGGAATCCTTACTTCAAGTTACAAATAATTAACCTGCAGAAAGTTTGTTTCTCCAAGAAAAATAAATGCATAGTCCCTTGGGCTGAACAAATTTCCCTGCAGTTGGGATGTTTTACTCCTCAGCCTTAAAAGGTAAGTTGATTTCTTCAAGGACAGTATCTTTAATGATGGCAGACATCTGGGAATGTTTTATTCAAGGTCTGTATATGGGGAACAAAGCGATACATATCATTGGCTTATACTCACTGATTCTTGCAACTTCACTTTCTTCTGTCACATGCATGGCACAAGCATATCTAGATATTAAGGGTCATCTCAGTTTCTTCCTTCACTCCCTTTTCTGCTGGGCATTCAGAATAGAGAATAGAATGCTGGGCATTCAGAATAGAGAATTCAACAACAGCAGAGCCAAGAACAGCTCAGATATAAGGACAAAAGAGGGCTCAAGCAGGAAAGAAAGAAATAGGGCTGAAGCCATTTCAGCTGTGTTGCACTAAGGAGTTGATTAGGAGATCAGCACCCAGGCTTGAGTGCATGTTTCAGTCTACCGGCGATACCCCTATTGCCCTGTTGCTGCTTCTGTACTCATCCTTGAAAGTCTGGGGCCCTTACTGAGCTACCATGAAGAGACCTGTGCAGCTCTGTAGCTAAAGCCTGTGCTTACCTCAGGGTGAAAAGAGAGCATGGAGCAATTGCACTTGGAAGGAGTGGCTGAAGCACAGCTGTAGCTTCTGTTATAGTGTGAGCATGAGAAGAGGGCTCTGTCAAAAACAAATTTTTGGTCCAGGTTATAATCCCTCCCTCATAGAGTGCCTTGTTGGCTGTTGACTGTCTCAGTTCCTCCCAGAGGAAATTCCTTGGCACATAATTGCTATAACACAAATTACCCTGAATGGCTTGAGCTTGACTATGCTAGATAGCATAGGGATAACATCCCTGAAAACTGCGCAGAGCCTCTTGCGGCACTTCTTGCAACCTGTAGATTTAGTGAGAAGAGGGAAAAACTGGAGAAAGAGAGTGGGAAGGTTAGGCTGGTTCTTGTTGCTTCTTCCTTTTACCTGCACAAGCTAGAAGGTAGCGCGGGGTTAGGTAAAAGCGTAGTGGGCTTCTTAAAGATATGTGCTGTATACCCAAACTTGCATACGGCAAGAATCCCAGTCCCAAAACATATACCTTAGTGTGTTTTCCAGGGATCCCACAGATTCTGTGTAAAATAAGTGAACAGACAATGGGAAAAGGCACGGGAATGCCGCCGGACCCTGGTTTATACACATTTAGCACTTTCCCTCGCAGCTGCAGTTCAGATTGCCAAGGAGCTTGTGCCCTAGGACAGCCCTGCTGTGGAGATGGCCTTAGCATAGAAACCACAGCCGAGCTGCTAATGAGCCCCAGGCACTTCAGGTCGCTGTACGGTTGCTGTCAGTGCAGCACCTTTCTCTCAGAGCCCTGATCTGCTGAGGGCAGCCTGTCGAGGGATATTCCTGCCGATGGGGCTGAGAAGGCACAAGGTTGACGGCATCGTGTGGGGCCTGGGGTGGAGGGAGCAGCTTTGCTGAGTTTAAAAGAGGAGCTTGCACAGAGCTGACCAAGAAAGAAAAGTGAAAGAGGGAATGTGGAAATCCATTTTTAGAAGTGACCTTACCACAGTTTATAATGGGCGTCCTGGGTTTTCCTCTGAGTCATGGAGTAGTCAAAAGCTGCCTTATGCAGCGCGTGTCCTCGGCAGTCTCTGTGGAGCTTCTCTTGGCTTCAGACAGTTAAATCAGATCTCGGCACAGCATGTGTAGTGCATTCTTGTGGTCATCACTGCATTCACGTATTGCCACAAAATATTTAACAGAGGTGCCAGCTGTCTACCGGAAGGTGCCATAACTGTGTGTATCCACCTGCTGGGATTTAGAGTTGACACAGATGATCATCAGCCTGTTTCAGACACCAGTCCCCACTGAGCAGCTCTGCTTTTCCACCTCCTAAATTTTTTCTCTGCAGAGATGGAACGATCCATTTCAACAGGGTTCTCTTTGGCTTACAATCAAGAATGGTTTAAAGTTACAGTACGTTTCTTCTTTTATTATTTCTTTCCTTACCAAGATATAACAGTAGCTTAATGTTTAAACCGGTATTTAAAAAAAAAAAAAAAAGGATAGGAGAGCTAAATATTTTTTAAATAAAAGCAGTGTGCCCTAAGTGCCAGGGCTCCTTTGTTAATAACGCTAATTCTGTTTATTAACATACATGGCTTGCAAGTATAAAAGTCACTGCTCTCTAACTGGCCATGCTGCTAAACTAAGCACATGAAGAGTCCTCTGCCAACAGTGATAAATAAATCATAATGTTCAATACTGAAGCTGACAGCTCTGTAACTAGGCTCAAGAGGCCTGCACTCTATGTAGCAGCTGTCTGGGTGACAGGCGTGTTTTCAGTTTGTCATGGAAGAGAGTAGGTGGTCTGCTGCACCCAGGGAATCCCAACACGCAGAAACAGGAGCAGGCTTTCACACAAAACAGCTACGGTCATATGCAAAGATCACTGAAGGGTGTTTAACTTTCTCACGTGTGTCATGCCTTCATCAAAACAGGGGTCAACAGGTGAATACTTTCTGCTGGAGGGAGAAAATCAGGCCTTATAAATGTGGGTTGTAGGTGATTACCTCATGTACTTTTATCAGTTGCTCTAAATGGTTTCTCCCGTGAATGATGATATTGTGATAAGGTACAGTAGCAAACAGGGTTTCTATTTACACTTCTCTAAAGAGAGGACCAATGCTGGAGGGTAAATACGAGAAAATAAGGTATGTGTTTATATTGCCTTACTGCTTAAATATTTGGTGGCATATATAATAAAATCTATTTTCCTAGAGCTGTGAAGCTTGACATGTATATTTGTTTGAACTTTTGGGACATTTCTACCATAATCCCTCAAAACAATACAAGTGCATTCAGAAGACTATAACTCCTTCGATTGGTAGAATTATTCAGAGTTGAAGGAGGAACAAACCTGATCTGTTTTGCAACCCCATGCTAGAAAGATTCCTTTGATGTGTTGCAGGGGGAGAGGATAAAGTGCTGAGTCTTAAAAGTGTTCAACGTCTCACTTGAACACAAGAATAATGGACATTCAGGAAACAGCTTTTCTCCAGGGGTGTGGTTTTCTTAAAAGTTGCATGAATTGCATCAAATATTGACATGACTAAGATCAACGTGTAAGTGTCCTCTGACACAGCATTCAGGTGTAAAGGGAAGAAACTGGTTTAAAAATAGCATCCAGTATCCTTGGAAGATCTCCAGGACCTGACCCTGAGGTGGCTGTATGTTTTTAAAGCACAGCATATTTCTTCGAATGACAAATCAGAACAACTGCATCTGGGTTGAGGTTTTATTTTATTTTTTTAAATTATTTCTTTTGCTGACTCTCATTTTGGTTTTGGGTTTTGACTTGGGATGACTACTCTGACTTTGAAGCCCTGAGGTGTTCTCCTTGTGTGGCACAGAAGGAACTGGATGTGGGCAAGGCATGGAAGAACATCATCCATTGAGGGATATTCATGCTAGGTCTAGGCATTTCTGTAGCTAACTGTGGAGAACGGTGCGCTCCATTGAGCACCTAGGGAGTCAAAGAAGGCACCCAATACTTATTGGTGTGTGCACATCCTGGGCAGAATCAACAGTGCCCTGTATGTTTGCAAGCCAGCTTCCAGGGACCTAAATTCCCAGGGTAGAAGATCCTTGCCATTCCTCTTACCGACGTAGTGAGATGGTGAGGTTCCAACATTGTACAGAGGGATTCACATGGGAATCAGACTTTTGCTGTAGCTCCTTGTGGGGAGACTTCCAAAAGCTGTGTGAAGATGTGACACTAACCAAGTTTCCAGAAAGAGCCTACACATGCTGGGAAAGAGAATAAATTATCCCAGCTGAGGCTTTGTGCTAAGGCAAATGTATTAGCTCTGTCCCCTGAGCTAGGTCAGAGTAAGATACTCCAGCAAAGCCCAGGCACTAAAACAGTAAGTAAAAAGTCAACTCTTCACCCACTGGAGTGCAAAGCACCTACAGCTGTGGATTAGGGAAACAAAGTTTTGACGTTTTTCTTTGCATTCCTCTGTTTTCAATGGTCATATGGGGCTTTTGACATTGATTTCTTTTGGTTTTGTTATTTTTTTCCATGTTATTTTAGGCTTATCTAGAACACTACCCCTTTTCTGAAATCTGAAATCTTCTGAAATCAAGAGGAAACTCATCAGAAAGCAGTCCAAGCCTTTTCAGGAAAGTCAGCATGATTTTTTTGAAATAAAAATTCTGGGAAATGTCCATTTGTTCCCATTACAATTTTTTTCAGGATTCTTACCAAACATTTTCAGTTTCCTTCATGGATTCATTTATTTAATTTCTTCATTCTGTTCAAAATATTACACTTTAAAAATCAAGATAAATATATGCTTCTAAAATTAAACAAAAACCAACAGAAACAAAGGGGGTTTTCATGTTGTTGAAGAAAAGCTGTTTTCGTACGCCTTAATGAAAGAAATACATTAAAACAAGGTTTTGTTGAAATTACTGGTTTCAAAGAATGAAATATTTTGATGAAAAAATTTTTCCCTCCAAAACATGACATCTGTTGAGAGTTACCTGAAACCATTACTCCATTTTCACAAGGAGAAGGGAAGCCAATGATGGCTTTCTATTGCCAGCAGGGATTATTCTACCTTTAGATTCATGTTTTAATCACGTGTTGAATTAAATCAGAGTGAAGATGACCTATCACTCCACTTGATAGTAAAAGAAAAACAAAAGGATTAATTAATTCACATAGCAACAGAAAGCTATATTCCATGAAGGCACACCAGTGCGTGTATATACATATATATATATATATAGGGGGCG
>VYZW01046443.1:704-13325 GCA_013401315.1 Balaeniceps rex
CATAATGAGCAAATTATACTCCTAAAATCTGAACATGGAGGATGTCAGCTACATCTTAAGGGTCTTTTCCAACCTAAATGATGCTATGATTAAGCAGAAGAGGGCTCACAAAGCTGGCCACCAGCTCAGCATGATTCCTCCTTCCATCAAGCCCTCTGTCCCACAGTGCATGGGTTGGACAGCTGCTAGCAGTGTGGAGTAGATGAGGTATAATGTAGATCANCTGATACAAATTCACATGATGACTGATTTCACACAAACGCACACTGAAGTTCAATGCTTGGTCATCAGCATATTTGGAAATACATACGTGCAGGTGTTCATGTGGATAAACGGATGGTTAAAGAGAGAGACAGATGGTGTATATGTAAACATACACCCTCACACTTGCACCACTCCCATACATATTTTGAATTCTTCCTACAGAAATTCATCATATAAGAAGGTTTGGGATTCTGAGTAAGACTTTATGTATGCTAGAATAATAATTCACCCGTTCAGAATTTTTTTTGTGATAGAACCCTGCTCTTATTGAAGCCTACCTTTTAGAAGACTTCCTACAGAACTGATAAACAAAAAGCCTTAACATATTTCTGGGTGCTATATGTTGCTATCTCCTAGTGTGCTGAATAACAGCGATTGCTACTGAGCAGGATTTTGTAGCATTTTATGTGACTTTTTAATTCACTTTTTAACGTAAACAAATACTTTCTGCCTAGTGAAAGAGAAGCTAGGAAAATCCNCCATATTTGTGTGAGGGTTCTTCTTTACCTTTCTTTTTATGGGTGTTTAAAGAAAACGAATGAAACAGCTATTTATCCTAGGAGTTCCTTGTTTCAAAGGAACCAATCTCATTTTCTGAAAATGGATCCACTTTCTTTGCTTTGACTTAGCTATGCATGACACAGTAGGAGGGGAAAGCTAGTTTAAGGGATTTCCTCTTACACCCATAAGTGCCAGGTGTAATCACAATTTCTGTGTTGTCCTTAAGGGGTAAGTTTAGCTCCAGCAATGAGCATGGATAGTTTTATTTCACCTGCAAGAAGTCATTTTATGCATATGTTTTTCCACACAGAGAGAAAAAACCCCACAGCTTATGGTGACAGTGTTGATGTGAATAGGAGTTAGCTGAATAAATACCTTTTGGATGCCTTGGACCAAGTGCCCAAACAGTGCAAAGGTTGATCCCAAGAAGAGAACAGCAACACCAGGATAATGAGAAGGTATTCACTTGAGCTCATGTCAAAAATTCTAGGACTAGTTATTACTTAAAACATGACATTGCTGTTTCTTGACAGACTGCAAGGTGTGTGCAGAACTGTTTTTATGCCTGTTGCTTTGTGCTGCATTCGTCTTTTAACAAGGGTGCAGTGACTACTTAGCAAATTCAGTGTGAAAGAGGAGGACAGGATCCTGTGCCAAATCATTAGAGGATAAGGAATAAAGAGACTGTAAGAGGTGATTTCTCATTTTTCTGTTTCAGGAAGTGTTTATATGGTGTGAACATCTGAGACCCTGACTCGCACTCAGTGTATAACAATGGTCTGCCTCAGATTTCAATGATCCCAGTTTGAATTTTACAACAAATTTTATGAAGTTCCATTTATAGGAGAAGGTGAGTATTTTTATAACTGCTTAAAATGTCTTGACAAGCCAAAGGTTGGTGAATGTGTGCTACAACAATAAAAAAAAACTGTCAAAGACAAAACATTTTCCAAAATATACCTTCATAAAGACAGTATAAAGCCATCTACTTATGGTTTTGTGATAAAATCTTGGGTCCATCTATCCACCCTATCTTACCTTCCTCCAACGAGCTGAAGCTTTATGCATACAACTATTTCTATGTATCTCATGGATAAAAAGATCCACTTACAAAAACTCAATCGTATCTCCTAGTTCCATAGGACAAGAATTGGCTATTTGAGAACACGGGATGAAATAATGTACAGTGAAGCTGAACAGACATTTTGTAGTGTATGTTATTAAAACTTTTTTTAAATTCTAATTTCACCTAATTGTCCAAGGGAAACTCTTAATGCCCAAATGCATTTCACCACTGAAGTCAGATTATGAGGATATACAAAGGGAGGAAGAAAGTTTTTCCTTACCATTTACCCCACAGGATGCAAACAAATGTAGTACAGGTCATATTTTTTCTTGCAAGGGACAAATTTGTTAAATTAGCACATGTAAAACCACATGAAGTATCTACTTTCCCCACAAAGTTATTTTCAGGTTATAGGTTTCCTTGTGCTCAGAAAAAACCATAACCCATAGAGGTATTGTTGCCAACTCTGACATCCATGTTTAGGGGTTCATATTAATTTCTGATTTATTCTTTCAATATCAAAGCTTTGCTTTTGCCATCCAGACACAAACCTTTATGACTCAATGATCCTTATGGGTCACTTCCAGCTTGAGATGTTCTATGATTTCTATTCTAAAACAAATAAACCTGTAGTCTACATCACCAAGACTGGAACATGTGACCTTTGAACTTTAAGAGTAAATGTTAGGCCATACTGACAGGAAAATCAAAACCAAAAATCAAATACACCTTCAATGTAGGGTACATGGAGAACAGGAGGCAGAGTAGTTCAGGAAATTGCAACGGGTAGCATGTAAATAGAAAGGAAATCTAGGTTAATGCAGCGTGAAAGTGGTGCCAAATCTGATGTAAAATGGGGAGAAATGTAGGAAGCAGTAAACAGACAACACAAAAATGTTGTAAACTGTGGAGGGAGAAAGTTAAAAAGAGAACTATTCTCTTTTGTTGGAGAAGAAAATGGTAGAATGATCATTCTTCAGAATCCAGGGGATAAAAGAAAAGGTATATCCTTTCATGAAATGAATAGAATTTTTCTGTATAGCCTAGATGGAAATTTAAATCTGAAATAATTATACTCAAATCTGGGACATGAAAGAAAGGGACTGGCAGACAGAATAAACAGAGAAATCAGGTCAGGAAAAGGTGTGATCTATTATTTCTACATTTCCCATTTATAAGCCATGGCTTTGGAGGATTTTCATAGCTGTTGTTTCTGAAGGAGGGAAATGGCCAACTGAGAAGTGTGTGTTTTCTTTGCAACATGTTTAATCAACCCACCACACACCTAAATATTTAAAAGTTAAGTACATAAGAGATAAAAATCATAACATTTACATTGCATAACCTAAAGAAAAAAGGACCATAAGTAACTGGATGAGGTGATTATAGAATGAATCAGATAGCTGAATCAGAGACCAGGCTTTCCAGTTGCAGGAGCTCAAAGGTGGAATTCACTATAACAAGTTCTGAATCAACTTTGTTTATACTGAGATCTAAATGCAGGCCTCAGATCTTCCAGAAAGCTTTTCTCAGACTTACAAATAGGAGGGCAGAAAGAGTAAAACATACACCTGAAGTCCAAATTCCAACCATAGTCCAAATTCCAACCATAGTCCAAAGGAAAAGATGCCAAGAGATCGCTGTTTGGAATGATATTCATCTTACATAGCTTTAAAGGTTTAAAAATCAGGCATCTAGTGTAAACCACAGTAGTACACACAAGGGAGACTGGCAACATCTAATATACGAGTGGCTGCACCACCCTTCTGTGCCCCAACCCTTTATCAGGATAAGGTCTGTATTTGTATTATCACACCTTGTGTGCTCTGTTTCACCGAAAACGTACCCAAGTATGGGGAACAAAACAGATGGACAGCATGCTTTGTCCAGATCACCTATTTAGACATCCAGGAGATCTGGAGCCCAGCCCACTTCAGAGCAACATCAATCTCTGTTTAGACACTGCTACAATTGACTCCAAATTTCAATTTAGACCATCTTTAGGTGGATAGCTCTGCAGATTTCTCCAACAACAACAGGGGAAGCCTGTGTAACTAACTTTGATCAAGTTTCTAACATTTAAGTATGTAAAATTTTATAGACTTTACCTAGTTTTATTAGGGGACTGTCAGGAGTAGCTTAAATTAGTACTTGTGGTTGAGTTAGGTGTTTGAGCTGTAGATGTCTATAATACATGGATGGGCAACATCCCCCAAATAAACTATACATAGAAGTAAGTTCCTGACTCGGCTATATCTATTTGAATCTATCAACACTGATGCTCCACCCCTTTCTAACCTTTATATATGTTATCATGCAAGCAACTCAGAGCATCCACTGTTGACACAAAGTTTCTGTTACAATATTATGAGACAAGACAAGCTATATTCTTAACACAGGCAATGCCCATTGTTTACCACTTCTTCTGGAAGAACTGGCTGATAACATTTTTCTTTTTCTTTTTCTTTCTTCCAATCACCCAAAGTACAACAAAACTTAGCCATGATGTTATTTGAAGTGCTAGAGAACAGCTAGGCTGCAGTACTCTGTTTTACACAGAAGCTAAAACAAACATAAAATGCTTCATTTTCTCAGCAGAATCTCTCTGCTGGTCTTACTTGCTTTACATTTAACAAAATGCAAATATTTAAAAGATTGGAAATCTTTAAAGGAAATGCAACTTAATAGAACAAAACAAATCGTTATAATATCATGGAATCATAGAATCATAGAATGCTTTGGGTTGGAAGGGACCTTTAGAGGTCATCTAGTCCAACCCCCCTGCAGTGAGCAGGGACATCTTCAACTAGATCAGGTTGCTATATCCTCTGTATCATTTTGTCAGACACATTTACAAAACAGATATTAAAGAATGTTTGAACATCTTCAAGGAAACAGGAAAATATAGACCTAACACTCTAACACATACCTATCTTCTGCTAACACAGAGATCAAAAGGAACAGTCAGAAACAGAGCAGTGTTTTACATAAGTCTTCTCATCGCAATGTTCAACCTTGTGTGGCAGCCGTAATGGCTCTTCTATTGTTTGTTATTCACTTTAAGTCATTACTAACAATTCCTCTGTAAACCAAAGGCATAGGAATAACTGTCGTGGAATGCTAAAAGAACTTTCAGTGTTGGGTTTCAAGTCCCGCTACTAATTTTTTGTAGACCCAGATTAGTTTTTGATGGACAAGTAAATATACTGGTGCATACCTGCTACTGCTGAATGTGTCTGTTCCTAGTCTACCATTAATTGTTAGGGGGAAAAAAAAGTATTTCAATAAATTAAATTGTCACTAAATATGGTCACATCAAAGCATCTTTAGGAAAATTAGTGGATCTGCCAAATGAGCTTGAACAGTCAGGAATTTTAATCTTATTCCAAAGAGCAATACTGCAAAGAGCTTTATTTCACCACCTTTCACAAGTACTACATCCCCATCTCCATCATACATACAAACACTTTGTTTGTCCCAATGTATGTTTATGAAACTAGTTCTGCTGTCAGGAAATGTAGCAATGTATTACACACCAGCGACTTAAGGTACTAATCTGTGATCTGTAGAGTTGTATGATTGTCCTGGTTTCAGCTGAGTTAGAGTTACTTTTCTTCCTAGTAGCTAGCATAGTGCTGTGTTTTGGATTTAGCATGAGAAGAATGCTGATAACACACTGATGTTTTAGTTGTTGCTAAGTAATGCTTAGACTAGTCAAGGACTTTCTTTTTCAGCTTCCCATGCTCTGCCAGGTGCACAAGAAGTTGGGAGGGGGCACAGCCCAAGATAGTTGATCCAAATCGACCAAAGGGCTATTCCATACCATATGACGTCATGCTCAGTATATAAACCGAGGGGAGTTAGCCGGGGGGCAGCGATCGCTGCTCAGGGACTGGCTGGGTGTCGGTCGGCGGGTGGTGAGCGGTTGCATCACTTGTTTTCTTTTCCCTGGGTTTTGTTTGTCTCTCTCGTTCTCCTTTTCATTACAATTATTATTATTATTATCATTATTATTATTACTATTATTATTATTTTATTTCAATTATTAAACTGTTCTTATCTCAACCCGTGGGTTTTCTTACTCTTGCCCTTCCGATTCTCTCCCCCATCCCACCGGGGAGGGGGAGGGTGAGCGAGCGGCTGCGTGGTGCTTAGTTGCCGAGTGGGGCTAAACCACGACAATGATGTAGCACCAAAGACATCAAAATGAATGAGGAAGGTAAACGGCCTTATCACCCAAAGATCCACGGTGCAGCTAAATTAGTCACCCAGTGGGACTGTCTCTCCATAAAATAGGAGACAAACATCACATCCTCTGGCAAAATATTTGAACTCATTTCTCACTCTGCCAACCTTTCTCTATTCACACCTTTTCTGAACCTATCCTAATCAGGAAGGAAAGTCTTTTAAAGTAAATTCAAGTCTTGTCCTCCATCATGAGTTAAGAGAAACAGAGTAATGTCATCACAACTTTAAAGTGTGGTACACATTTTTAGAGATGCCAAAGTTTCTTGGAGAAGATCAAAAGCTCTATGCATTGCAAGTATATCAAAATTAAATAGCTTTCTTACTTTTCCCTTTAAAACACAAAAAATCCCTATAGCTACCACTGTGTAATTTGACTAATATTCTCAAGCTGAATCTCATGCTAAAACAGTGATAGTGTTTTGGACTATTATAATTAATACATATGGACAAGAGAGGAAATTTTTACTTTCGTTGCACTGGCTCAAATTAATACCATAGAAATATTTGAATCAGTCTCAGGAAAAAAGGTATCTAGCTAGTTCTTTTCTCTCTGGCTCTGAGGTTTTGTATTTTTACTCCAGCTGTGCTTATTATAAGATAGCTGATTATTCTTTTTTTGTTCTTATATTGGTGACAAAACTTCCCTATCAAAAGCCATCTTCTCCTGTGATTTCTAAACATATTTCTATGAATTTTTAACCTTGCAAATTACTATCATACAAAAAAAATAGATAACAATTATCACAATTCGTAGGCAGGCATGTACTGTTAAAAAAAATCAGAAAAGAGAAAAATTATTATTATTATTCCACTCAAACATTACTAGTTTGTTGCTGTCACTCTGCAAGACTCACAACAGCTTATCTGTACTGCCTTTAGCAGCTGTGCTTATGCTCAAGTCTAAGTCTGCAAGCCAGTTGCGTCCATATTGCCTGGGGAGACAGAACTTGAAAAGGAGTTATTCTTCCTCCCTTCACCCTTTCCCTCCTATCTGTGACCGAGGTTCCTTGCTAGGAATGTCAATACAGTTCAGACTACAGCCACCACATAGGAAAGATGAAGAATAAAGTCACGATACAGCATGACTATATAGATGTTGCCAAAGACAATCACATCAAATGTGTCTGAAGAAAAGCTGTGGAGTTATCAGAATGTAATTGGAATGCATAGTTACTTACTATTCTACTGCAGCATTACCCATATTTTTGAGGTATATTTAGTGCATCCTCTCAGGGACACTAAAATACATGCTTCCCAAAGATGTCACTGTTAGAAGAATACAACATTCTAAACATTGGCATGCTGAGCTGCATACTTTGTTCTCTGTCATTAGGGTATGACTGCTGAATAAATACAGACATTTCAGCTGCAGCTGCTTCCCTTTTCTAATCTCTTTTGCTAAGATTAAATGCTTTTAAATAAACCATTCCTGCCCCTGTTGGATTAAAAGGTAACGTATCCATTTTGTTTGCTTTACTGTGAAAGCTTTGAGGTCCAGAGGTCATAACTGGACAGTATCATGAGGATTTCTACAATACCAGGTATCTTTCATTTCCTTAGGAAGTTTGGAAGGAGAAAGAGTGGAAGGATATAATAGATGTTCATGAACAAGTTGCAAAGTTTTTTACATCAATTATATATAACAGAAGCATAAAATTGCTTGAATTAAATGTCTGAAAGTTGTCAGTACTGTACCTGGCATTCAGCTGATCTAAGTAAATGTAGATTAATTGAAGTCAGTGGTCATGCTTTGGTTTTCAGTGGTTGAAGCCCTGCTTCAAATTGCAATAGGGTGTGTTGGGCATTATATCTCTAATAGGATAAGTGGGTTATCACAAAAATAGCTTAGGTAGCTGTACCTTCTGTGTCTCCAGCAGATCATTTGGCCTACTAGTAGGAAGAAGATCTTTAGGCCAATTCCATCATAGTAATTTATTTTATCCAAGTTTTTGAGTCAGCATGTGCAAACAGTAATTAGGTTAGGTCCATTGCCCAAGAACAATAATAGAAAAATGAGATAAACATAAAGAGGAATTTCTTAACCATAATAAATATATAGGGAATACAGTGGCAGAGCGACTTAAGCATATCCATAAAGCTCCCAAGTTCTTGTTAGGAATCTCGAGCAAGACTTGAAGCCCCCACTTGACCCAGCAGAAAATCAGCACCTGTTGCTCACCAGAGCGCCAAAGGACTCCTCCCACAGTGATATCAGAGTGCTTTGACTGTTTTAGTCCAGGAAGTCAGTTAGACTTCAGTGGGCCTTTGAATTCTACCTGCTCAGCAATTCACCCTTTGTGAATTTGTTCTGCTTACTAAGGATATTCATTCATAGAGCTTTCGAGAAGGGATCAATACAGATCGGGACCTTTAGATCTTGATTATAATTTTGCATGTAAGTTGTGCCATTGAACGTGATGGATCTTTCACCTAATTGAAATATTTTTTTTCAGCTGCTTGCATACCCTAGATCAGAATTCAACTAATAACATTCATTAAAAATCCAACAGTACAGATCCAGTTTATACAAACTAAAGATCTGCTGGGTAGCACTTTGGAAGCTAGGAAAAAAATTGTGGAGCAAGAGAATTCTAGGCTTCCTTGAACATTTATAACTACTGTATGAGCTCTTATTTTCAGTTCAGGCTTGTCCTTTTATTTTCAAGTAGGAACTGATAATGGGCATTTTCTTGTCAGCAAATAACTATGATTATCAGAACTAAATGCTGCTAAACACAGGTGCTTTTGTATCCTATCTTTTATGAACATTGGTAGTTTAGAAGATCATAACTCTGGAAGATGACGTGGATTTATGCTGTACTAGGCTACACTATAGTGCAAAATAAGACAAAGAAGTGCACACTTACAAACAGCCTTATGATGACAACATTTGGCATCCACTCCATACAGATGCAAAGGCTTTCCAAGATGCAGTACAATAAAAAGTCAGAACTCGTGGAGTCTAAAGCTAAATGACATACTGGGATACTACTTGAACTTCTGTCAACTTAAGAAGCTTGAAGTTTTTTAATAGACTCCTCTTCCATAGCACCAGCATTCAGATTCCATATAACACAGGCCTTCCTAATTATATTAATGAGATCAGTAATAAGATTTGATATAGCTGATAGCAGAGGTACATCATATTTGACCAGAAAGAATATTTAATAGAAACCTCACAGAGGGCAATAGAAATTAACTTCAGCTCTTAACCAGAATAAAATAAAGAACTGGTAAAAACTCAAAAGTTAAATAGAGTGAAGAACACTGCAAACATTATCTGCTCAGATGAGAAACAGATATGAGAACACAAATTACTTCAGGGCTGGATTTAACAAAACACAAACTATTTCGTGTTGCTCCAGCAAAATAAAGGGGGCAAGGAGGGGAAGAAAGATAGATCTCAGTGCAAACTTACTTTTTTTAGCCAACCCCTCTTCTGGTCAATTAACAAATTTTGTCAACTTTGTTAGCAGCTCCTTTTCACAGTGGAAATTAAGAAAAAAGAAAAATAATTTTAAAAAAATATTCTCACTGTCAGTACCCTTTTCTCCATGTTTGTACTTGTACTAGGTAGACCTAATAGTCAACCTTCAGAAGTTGCTGTGAGCTTGTTACATGCTAAGCAGGAGAGGAATTGTGAAAGATCTCTTTGATCTTACTGCCATGAGTTCAGAATCATTCTGTTGAGCAAAATGTATGTATGGAGAAAAAAACAGCCATTATTTTCAAGTGATGACTCTAAGCAGAAGTGCTGTGAATATCTTGGAAAACAAGCAAGCCATGTTACAAAACATAGCTGGTGACTGAACAATGGGGAGAAGCTCCTGAACACAGACCTAAAAAAAATACTCCCAGTTGTTATTTTTTGCAAACCAGCAGGACTTTGCACTTGCCCACATACACAAGCCACCAAAATATTTGTTCTGGATAGGTTCATCTGCTTTTCAAAGATAAGAAGGATTTTTTTTTTTTCCCTATAAATAGGTACAAATTAGTCTGCTTTCAGAAGACAGCACTGTTTTTTTTTCTCCTTTCTCTCTTACATGCTTTGCAATTGTACAAAGAAAATGCTTCTGTGAAAAAAAAAAGCATGATGGGCAGGGGAAGAAGCATATTTGCCACTGACAATACATTTCTAGCAGACATGTACTTCACCTAAGATATGATTTTAAACACTAAAATATTCTAGCAATCTTTGAATAATGAAAGAATAGTGGAATTAGAAGTACTTGAAAGTCTCCATTAACCTGTTTTTATTTCAGGCCAACTGGACCTTAATGTTTTTCAGCTTGTTAAGACAACACAAAGCGTAATATAAATTTGTTCTATTGTTTAGCAATACATTAAAAAATAAGACTACATTTCAAATGTTTCATGCACATACAAGCCAAGGAAATTCCCACAGAACAGTACCAATGTTGCTGGTTTTGATGTGCTAAAGGGAGCTGTATATTGCTAAAATTCTGGCAGTAAAATGCAGAGAGAAATCCAGTTTTCCTCCTCTTTATAGGACTTAGCCTTCTGGCTATTGCTGAAACAGCTCTGACTTCATTGACTCATCCCTGGATGGGTAAGGGAATATAATCTTACCATTTCTGAAGTAAGGTTTTGCTTTTTGAAACAAATGTCAAATCTCTGAAGTATTTTACCAAAAAGATATTGTCAGAGATTCTATACAGTTTCTCATATAATACTCTCCTAAGCACTATTTTATCCTTGTGTTTTTCTCAGGATACTTTTCAGAAAGTTAATGTAGTATTTCTGGCAAATGTGAACCTTGTATTTTTGATTGCCCTGAGGGGAGGGTCCTTCCCTTGGATATAGTTGTGAGTGGTGTTTGTATATGCAGAAACCTACTCCCTCAATTTCTCTTTCTCAGGCTAGAAGTATGATATAGTACATTCTTAATTTAATTCTTTGTCAAAAGAAATATCCACATCTAAAAAAAAAAAAGAGTTGTAGTAAAACCACAGCCAAATCTTCCACCTTTTCTCTCCCCTCACACTCTATTAAAACAAGTGATTAGCTAGCTTATAAACTTTCTTTATTGCTTGATTTTCTTTTCTCTCCAAAGAAATGCAAATGTAGTATTTCACTTAAAATGGTAAGCAACTCGCCTAACTTCACCTGTCCGAACTGTATGTACACAATGCAAACCAGGCACTGAGCCTTCCTCTATATGTAATAGTAAGAAAAATACTATCTTCCAGGTGTTTACCATTATCTCTAGCTCCCTAGGTGATCCTGTCTAGAATCCCAGATCTTCCCTCTGCCTAAATATAATGCAGAAAGTTAAACCAACTGTGAACACTCTTCCATCTCAGATGCAATTTAGATCACTTCTCACACTGGCTTGTTTACCAACTTTTCCTTAAGGCTTCTTTCTGACATTTTTCACTGCAGGTTTCTCCTTGTTTCTTTGGAGGCCTTTCCCTGCTTTCAGCAATAACTTAATTTCAGGTGTCTACCTAGACTGCAGTTGCAACTAATGCAATTGCTATGGTTTCTGACCTATCTGAACACTATTATTCACAGCAGACTGTATTGATTTATATGACTGGACTCTCATGACAAGGATCTTAACGACCCACCAGCAGATATAGTATCAGTATTTGCCTTCACTTACATTATTGTAATAAACAAAACCAGGAAAATTACATAGGATCCACTCCAGGGAAGGATATTCCAATTTATTGTGTCAGGCCTCTGAAAGATGATTCGGGCATGGTGACACCATGCATGGCTCCTTCCTCTAGGCCTGCCTTCTGTTTTTCTACAGTCTTCCCACTTACTTCAAAATTAAGGAAGCATACTGAATAAAATATACTTTCAGATCAACAGGACTATCACATGATACAAAGTGTTCCCGCTCAGTCTATGTAAGAGCATCCCATGGATTTATTCAGTTTGCTAATAGGAAGCATGCTATAAAATCACAACAAAGCAATCTTAATTTCCAATCCCATCTTATTTTATGAACTCTGGATCTCATCAGATCTTCATATCAAGTTTATGTGGCTTTTCTGGAGATCAATATGAACATGCGAACTTTGGCCCCAGGAACAATAAGGAAAGGTTGACAAGCAAAAAGCCAGCAAAGCTAAACAAGGAAAATTATTATGTCACTTTTAAGATCAGTTTGACAATGGGTTTTGTTTGTTTTTAATAGTCATGCCTAGTTAATTCCCTTCTATTAGTAATTCTAGAAACTTTAGTTTGAATTTTTTAAAAAATCATATTACAAAGTAATTTAACAATGGTTATTGCCACTTACGTCTTTCAGATGTGCAATTATGCAAATCCACCAAGCACAGTTCTGACTATTTTTTCTTTCCTTGGTTGAAATCACTGTTAAAAGAATGAATTTACATATTGGCATCTGCTGATCCTGTTATCATTTGTATTTTTAAAATAAAATGTGCGTAAGGTAACTTGTACAACAGTTTCACTATTCTGGATTTCAAGTCGTTGCCATTTTGATTTTTTTCTCATTGTTCAGTAAAGATGTAAATGAAGGACTCGGAATGAGCAAGGAATCA
>VYZW01046443.1:21555-39508 GCA_013401315.1 Balaeniceps rex
CAACTGTCTTTGCAGTTTAGTGGGTAAATTTTAGGGGCTTCAGTTTTCCATGCATTTTACAGGAGTCTTTGGAAGGCCAAGTCAACTCATCTGAGTGGGATGCTGAGTGCAAAAGGTACCAAGTGCTCCTACCCATCACTTTACTTTATCCATGCTTCAGTTTCTTTACTGTGGAAACTGGGATATTTTCCTCTTATACAGGAACTGAAGGAAGCTAAAAAAAGTGATATTCAGAAAACATTACCCTGAATACTGCTAACTAAAACCAGACATCTTAATCTGTGGAGAAGGACTGACAGAGAGAAGAAGACATCATCGCTGTGCTGGTCCTTAAACATGAACAACTTGTATCCTCAGTCATGGGACAAGAAAGAGACAAATGCAGTCTTTATTTACCACTGCAAGGCACCATCAGCCACAGAACTCTCTAAGCCCTGTCCCCAGTAATGGCCAGGTTTTCATACAGCTTCCANGGTTGGAAGGGACCTCAAAAGATCACCTAGTCCAACCTTTCATGGGAAAGGAAGCCTAGATGAGATTATCTAGCATTCTGTCCAACTGCATCTTGAAAACCTCCAGCGATGGGATTCTACTCTGTCCCTGGGGAGGTTGCTCCAGTGAATGATTGTTCTTACTGTGAAAAATTTCCTTCTTATGTCAAGATGAAATCTCTCCCAATGCAATTTGTACTCATTTCCCTTTGTCTTTTCCATGTGCTTTTTCTTTAAAGTACAATTTTTAAAAGTGCTCTGTCCCCCCTTCTAACACCCAAGCTAATATTTAGGACCGTACACTTTAAGGTTCTGAAAAGTTGCATATTTATGTTTGTGCTCAGATGAAACCTGAACTTTGAACAAGACATGGCCCCAAATCTTCCCCAAGCAGCAACAGCAGCTGCTCAAACCATTAAAATCCACATGCCATTAATTACAAAATACCTAAAGGAAGATGAAATCCACCAAAGCCATGTAGAATTTTCAACTTAAAGCACTGACTTCTTTTACACCAGCTTCATATATATCTAAACCATAATTTTTTTCTGAAGTATCAACAAGATCTTCAGGGATTCAGGGAATGAGGCATGCATGCATTTTGTTTTACTCTCTTTGCCAACCTTCCCCTCTAAACACATAACCAGGTTTAAAGGATGATTAAATAGGTAACGGAATGAGGTATAATGAGACGTCTTACTGAAAGACAAGAGGGCAAACACAAGTATTTAAACCTTTCTTCTAGCTCTTGATAGATTAAATAAGCATTATTAGGCGGAACAGTCTTCATGTTACTTTAAATATCCTGTACATCTCCCATAAAGCTTTTGTGTAAAATCCTTCCGTACATATATAGAAATGAGTCATGTCACATTACAGCTGGGTATGCATTCTTCCCTGAGCACGCTATGTTTTAAATTGCAAAATCCATTTTTATTTTCTTTTTCATTTGTCACCTCACCACTGGAAGGAAGGTTTCCTGGAGATTATTCCATTGCATGTCTGACAATATCAAGTCTGCCTTCAATACATTAGTATAAAAATTGAGGATAAATGATTACGTTTACATGAGGTCAATGAACAAGTACAGGAGACAGAAAGCCTAAAGGATTCATTGTATCTTCTGCTATAAGCCTGTCAGAGACTTCTTGATGAGAATACAGATGCACAAAATAAGCAGTAAAGGGCGAAATAACTCAATTTTTTGTGCTCAGATATTTTTCAGATAATCTCATTAATATTTGAGTAAATAAACTGGATATGAATATGTCCTCTTTCTTGTCTGCCTTCTCACAATACAGCAACACACTGCACAGTGTTAGCCCCTCTTTGTCCTACTATAAGTCAGCCACTTTGAGATGAGGTACTGAAGGATTTTATCTCTGAGGCTTTCTCCTCTTCAATTCTGAATTACTACATTCCAATCGATGTATACATTCACAACACACTAATGTAATAAAGCATTAAAAGCAGTCAGTACAAACACAGTAAAATGCTTTGTCATGTATGTATGTTTGAAAAAAAGAAGAAAAAGAAGAAAATACTTGTGAAACCTATATAAGGCAGAAAGGCTGAGCATCCTTTTCAGGGCTAAAACACTCTTCAGGATACTGAGAGAATCTGTAAATATTTAACATTTCTACAAGAAAAGGGATTAACAGAATAGAGCTCTTTGATCAATACTTGCAGCATCATGTATTATTTCTAGTGGGCATGAACAGCAAAATGCTATATATTGACTAAAGTACGCTATACATCATTGAAGCTTAATATAAGGGGACATGAAATTCTCTCTTGATCAGGAGTAAGCCACTAAGCTGACATTAGCCTAATCAACATTTCTTGCACCGCAGTAGCACTTGATGGTTCCCAGCCTCATTTTTTTCTGGGAGCTTTCCAAACTATAGACAAATTCAGTCTCTGAAATCAAGAGGTTAAAGTATTAGACAACTTAAGATGAAATTAAATAAACAGAAAAAATGGAAGTATGAGCAGTGAGAAGCTAAAAAGCCTGAAAACATTTGGGTTCATAGACTAATGAGGTGTTCAATTCATAGTTCTGAATAAGAACCATTTTACTTTTATTTTTCTAGCTTATAAAAACGATAAGAAAGAGTAATGGTACCTTTTGTCCCAGTTTTGTTTTATACAGTGCCATGGAAGCCCAAAAGGGACAGCAAAGGGGAGCAAAGCAGCCAGGCAGAAGTTAGCGCTTGTTGTGACAAACCAGAAATCACCTGATCAGATTGATGCCCAGTCTGCCCCAGACAATGTTCTGCATCAGATATATAAAAAGAAAGTTCAAGAAAGTAAATTGTAGACATCTGTAAAACAAACGGCCCATAGGAAAACATTATTTGCCTTGTCATTCTGAGTCTTTTAAGATATATTGCAGGATTGTCACTCACTATTCTTATTGGAGTACATATGAAATTACCCAGCACTACTTGGGAAAATTCAACCTGTGAACCTAATTCTGCTCTTTTAAATTTCACATTCTTCCAGTAGCTGAAGTGCTTTGAAACAAACAGTATTGTCCCCATCTTTCATGCAAAACCCTGCTGCGCATTTGACTCCAAGGGACAAGCACAAACAAGGAATTTCACATCAAAGTGATTGCTAGTGCTAAGACCTTTTGAAGATAAATTGTTGTGGT
The DNA here is from genome assembly GCA_013401315.1 of Balaeniceps rex. Classification (NCBI taxonomy): domain Eukaryota; kingdom Metazoa; phylum Chordata; class Aves; order Pelecaniformes; family Balaenicipitidae; genus Balaeniceps; species Balaeniceps rex. The sequence goes on from VYZW01046443.1 coordinate 24,703, forward strand.
CAACCTGCTCCTCAAGTCAGCTCCCACTCTCCACCCTTTCTATTGTTGTAAGATGTAACATTTGTTATATTTACATGAAGGCTTGGACTAGATAATACAAAAAAACCCAACAAACCAGATAATAAAAGTGCATTACTATAAAGCCCAGCAACTTTGACCTGCACAGAGACACATAGACATCAGGTTTAGTCCGTATGAATCTTTTTTCTCAATGTTGAACATAGATGAAATCATCCTATGACATTATGTACCTGAAAATTGTTCTCATCCACTACAGAACAGACAGGGGAGAGACTTTCAGTGCAGGCAAGCCCAGGTCCCTCCGGACCCACAACCTCCCAGGGCTGAACTCATTTCCTGTACTTCATAACCCATGTTCGACAGTGCCGCACAGTGCTGAATTCAAACCTGTACTGCTTTTTTGGAACTAGGTAATCTGAATAAAATTAAAGAACTTTTGCTCAGAAGGGACTTCTCTCAATTTTGCCTTCACAGCTGCACTTTATATTACTCAATTTCAAGGAAGCCAAAAGGACTGAACACACCTGACCTAATCTTTTTAAAAGGCTCATATATGGCCTTCAGTCTCTTCCTTGGTGACTGATGCTGTATCATATCCTAGAAAAGAGGAGTTTCCCATGTAACTTCTGAATAAACTTTTTTAGAAAGTGTATTTCAACTCCGATTTCTAACAAGGAAAAATTTTAGTCAAGTAACACTCTGTATTTCACTTTTAATTTCATATATCATATATTTCTCATGAGGTTTTTAAGCAATACGTGTCCAAAAGTAATGTGAAAATCCAAGGAAAACAGGTAGACACAACCATATATAACCTTACATAAAATGTCACGTATTCCTTGAGAATGAATCATGAAGATAATTCCTTGAATTATCATTTTTATCATATGGACCTCCTTTTCCTCTGAAAGCATTCTGCATTTTCTTAGGGTAGTAAACTTTTCTTATGATTCATCAAGAGTTATGAAAACGCTTTGTGATTGTTTTTAACAATCTGATCTCCCTTTAGTACTACTTTAATCAGGAATCATACATAATCCTAAACACCTGTGAGGGATTTTAAAGAAGAAATTTCAGCAGAGTCACTGAAATAAGAATGCTGACAGACCTAAAGTGCAGATAGATCTTCCTGATGCAGACAGATCTCAGATCTGAAATGTCATGCACAATTACCCTAGACACCTTGACTCTGAATCTCCAAATAACTCCCAGCATTATGCAAGCTCTCGTCTTCCCCCTGACAACTTTCAGGGCTTGATTTCAGGAAAGTACAAGATTCATCCTGCAGAATTACTAGCTAAGATGAGAGCTGTAACTTAACATGGAAAAAAAAAACCAACGTCCATTCTTACAAATTAAGCAATACAATGCAAACTATCGGAAAAAAATGCTAAGAATGCCTCACTATGCGGGCTATAGCTAAAGTCTTCCTGACTATTTTTTATTCGATCCATCGTTTGCAACCTCTCTAATCAGGACAAAACATCCCTCTTCCTGATGATGGAGCATAGAAAGACCAGTTTTGGGAAACCCATATAACATCAATTATTTTCAAATAAGTAGATCTGACATTAAAACATTAAGCCCTCCTGCCTTCTCAGGCATGTTGGAAAGACCACAGATGGTAAGTCAGGCAGCCACCAAGTCTCCTTGGCGCTACTGGGCTGACAAGCTCTGACATCCTCCTCAGGGCTGACCTCCTCCTCCCTGTAGCACCGAAGAGACCAGGAGCAAGCAGGATCCAGACAAGAAGAGACAAGCAGCTGCTGTCCTTTGGGTGGCAAGAGGCACTTGGCAAGCATGGCAGGGAAAGGCAGCAGCTTAAGAAGAGGGACATCTGGGGACATCATCTTTGATGAGTCATTAGAAGTGCCCTTGTAAATGATGATGGTGTGGAGCCCATAGAACCAAACAGCAGGGTTGAACCTGTGGAGGTGGACCCACCGGTATCCCCTATTGGTATGTGTTCTCATTCTCACTGTACACAGGCAAGAGGGCTGGTCATTCATGTGACTAATGTATTAATTTCACTGTGCAACACCAGTAATGCTGGTCTGAGCCAGGGGGTGGAATATCAGTGGCCAACACAAGCTGTCCTTAGAAGAAGGCTAAGAGGAGGTGGGCACAGGTGATGTGCTCATGAATATAGGGAGTGACCACAGCCATTGTAAAGAAAGCTGAACTGAGCTCAACACAAAGGGCACCACAAATTGGCTTTTGTTTCAGAAAAATAGCACTATCAGTTGAGTGGATCACCTGATTCTGTAAATGGCCTTTGTGCTAAAATTTAAAAATGTGATCATTCTACTTTACTCAAAAGAAGTTTGAGAATAGTCATTATGTCTATTGTGTGTTTTACAAGCGGTCCTAAGGATAGGCTCTAGGCCAAATATACAGCCCCTATATAGCTGGGGCACCTTTAGATACAGCCTTGGCTGAGACAGCTGTGCTATAGGAGGAAGATTTTTAGATGCATTGTACACTTTAGAGCATCAAAAGTAAATTTACCTGGTGTAAATATATCCTTTGTCTTGCCTACTTGTCTCAGTTTATCTTGTCTGGCCATCACCAATTAGGGGGCCACTTGTCAGGCAACAAACTCCTTGACATCAGAGAGACAAAATGTCCTGTATTCCCTTCTAAGAAGGGCTCAACATTGCCTGTCCCATGTTTACATGGTATTTGTAGGTATCTGAAATTCACACTGACTTCATGTCTTTTACAAGATCCAGAGGATCAGGAGCTTGGGGTGCATGTCAAAATTCAGGCTGCTCTTGGGATTAGCTGTCTGAGAGCTAGGCTTGTAGACTTTTCCTTTTTTATGTAAAGGACTTTATGAACCAGGAACACAAGGGGCTTCTCAACAGCTATGCATCTTTTAATATGGAATTATATTCACAATCGCACACAAGTAAGTTTCTTTTGTATTTCTGATCATTTTGTTCAGAGGTCTTCATTGTGTTAAGTAATATAACTTCAGTGGTCTCTTGCACACATTTACAACTGGTTACCATTTATTTTTAAGTAAGGTGGTATGTGATTAAATCAGTAGCTTGACTCCGATCCCCTGAAGTGAAACATGGATAAATCCCTGAAATATATTTTGCATATAGACATAATTGGTGGTACTTTGAAGTCAGGCCCTACATATCCAACGGGTACACAAAGACAGATAACATCCAGGATTCTAGACTTAATGGATTATAACAGATATTAAATGAAAGACTTACTTTTGGTTATAAAATTCTGTCTGGCGTAACAATTCTGCACGAGTTTCCACAGTATGGAAAAATACATCAAACGTAGAAGCAGAGGTAGAGGCAAGAAGAGATCTCTGGTTTCTGCTCAGTAAACATGAACTCTGGGTCTTTTACATACATAAAGTGCTGTCATAGTCCTAAGGAAAAGACAAAACATAGATAGAAAAGTTAAAAATTATATCTCTGTAGCATCATTTTCCAGGGACCTAGAGACTGTATTCATTAGAAAAGGTTATAATTTTGTTTGTCAAGATGGATATTCATAGCATTAACCCATTAACTGCTCTTTGCTAGAACTACTTAAATAAGCTAAATATTTTACAGTTTCTCCTCCCCAAAGAATGGTCTTTGTCCCAGATCATCATACATGAAGGTAAAACAATGTTTTTCAAGATGATTTAATATCTTCTGGTTTCCTTATCAAGAATTTGGAAAAAAAAAATTAGTTTACTGGAATATTCCATTATAGATTAGGATGGTAGGTAAGGATGCATGCAAACACATGCACATCACCATTAATTCAATCTGCTGTAAAGTTTCTCATAGGAGACCAAAGATAATACATGCTTACCAATAAAGATAGGCTTATACACCATGTAGAGGTGATTTTACTCTATGCCCCTTATATTTCTGCATGGGCATAGCTATTTTACTTGATATTGACCTATTACATTTTTTGTTGTTGTCTGGATTAATTCTGACCAGATGGTTTCCGGGAAAGACAGTTTGCATATGTTACAAATTACAGCTGTGTCAGTTTCTAATTTTTAAGTTGCTCTATATTGTATTTCCTTCATGAAAAGCATAAAATCAGCATGGCATTATTGTGCTTCAGATTGATATCTCAAACAAAAGCATTATTTGTACATCTGCAAAATATTCCATCTCCTGATTTTTTGTTTCTGGTACACAGTTATCATCAACAAGAGGCCAGAAATCCCATTTGATTATTGAATTGGATTTAGGTAAACCTTCCAGATTATAGGACAGCTGGTATATGCATTTAGTCTGAACACCTGTCATGGGCAAAATAGTCTTAACTAGGGGATTTTTTACTTAATTTAATCCATTGTCAGTTAACACCAACTTCTGATTACTGATTCAGGTACTGGGAAAAAAAGGAACATAAACAATAAAACAGAAGCTTAAGTAAACACCTTTCCTCCCTCTTCTCCAGGGTCAACTTAAGCCAAATATCTATACTTCCCTCTTCCTCCTTTCAACTTGTTTTCACTGCAGGTTACAGCCAGTCCATCCTTTTCCCTTTGGAGAGGCAATGGGCAGCACAGGAGGAGGTTGTGTGCCTAGCAGTTTCTCTCTGCTCCCCCTCCATACTTCTAACTGCGTTTCCTATGCCCCAGTGTAGATCTCCCATGGACTGAAGTCCCTCGCCTGGTGTGCTTTGCCCATGGGCTGCAGTCCCTCAGGGGTGTCACTGTCCTGGCCTGTGTCCTCCATGACCGTAGTCCCACACCCTGCTAGGTGTGCCCGATGCACAAATACAGCAAAGCTAACAAATGTAGGATGCACTAGACTTACCACACACGTGCAAGCCAGTTCTGCACCATCAATGCCAGGGCCCCAACCTTAGTTTCACGGTATAAGTAAGAAGAATTGATCTGTGTGTGTGCACCTCAGTACGCGGTAACCACTATAGTGAAATGATGTGTCCATCTAGGTCATTTTAGAGCTGTGAGTCCTAATAGAGTCAATAAGTATGTGCAACTGTCCTTGTTTAAAGCTTTGTATTGTGTTTCGTTAAAGGGGGAGTTTGCTGAAGCTGCAGAAGTAGGCAGAGCCACTGCTGTCTTTCTGTCTGCAGGACCTCAACAGCTGCCACTGGTCCCCTAGGAACTGTGGTCTTGCGAGAGGGCTGCTCTTCACAGTGACAGGCACTTTGCACTTTCATCTGAACTAAGGCAGCCTGAGGGAGAAAATGATCAAAAACTTACTCAATCTAACTGAGCCTGGAAAAACAGTTTGAATATTGATTTGTGGCCCCTTGACATTTTTGAAATTACATAATTGGCCCTCAGGAAGAACAAGCTGCACACTGCTGACGTAAATAAAGATACTAATTAGGTCCTGACAGAATACATTCAATCTTCTCCTAGTTCTACAAATTAATTTCCATGGCAGAGTATACAGCATAATCTCAGAGTTTTTAAGCTAATTTATAAAATGTTTATTGGATTGTGACAAACAAAGTTTGGACTCGATGATCTTAAAGGTCTTTTCCAACCAAATGATTCTAAAGTTGAAATATTAAAAAAAATTTCAAATTGTAACCTGAGTTCAAGTCTTCACATCTGGAATCTTTCTCAGATGCTCTTACTAGAGAAAATAAAATTTTAAAGACATTCTTAAAAGGTGATTCTAGATTTATTATGTACATTAAGGTAAAAGAAAAATCAAGTTGTTGATATTACTGAATATGATTTACCATTAGTAACAAACTAACAAGAGGTATGTCAGAGTGATGTCTGCGCTATACTAGATAATGCCTAAACTTTATACGGTAGTGGTTAGAAGAATTTTTTTCCATAATAATAAAAGTTAGATATATCATCTTCCTTACAAACAAAAAGGTTCTGATCTGTTATTTATATTTGATAACTTCTGATTTACTGCCTCCAGAGCCAGGCCTCAGTGACACCACCATGTTATTTCTCCTCAGCAGACAGAACCACGAGCGATACACCCTGACTCGATTACTCTGAAAATTGTACAAAACATTCTGCATTCTTAAAAGTATACACTTCACAAATAATTTTCAACCTTTGGCTTCACAAGCTTTGATAGGTGCAGCGTAGAAGAGGAGCAGACCAGGGAGCTGTCCGGTAGGCAGCTTTCATCTTGGGGCTCAGCTGCAGGGCAGGGACAGCCCAGAGCTGGTACAACCAAGGGTGGCTGGTCCTGCTGTGACCCTGGGGAGAGGCTCCTGGATGTGTGGTGGGGAGGCCACAGACAGAGCTGATCCCCAGCCCATGGGAGCTGCTCTCAACTGAGGCCCCACCGGGTCCATGGCTGGGCCTGGGCCTGCTGTGGGCCCTGCTGAGCCAGATCCCGGCCCCAACTTGTAGGCAGGCGGCCTGGCCTGGTCTCAGCCCAGCCTTGTCCCAGGGCTCTGCCCGCCCACCCTGAGCCTGTGCCTGACCCTTGTTCCGACCCTGGTTCCCCTCACCAGGCCTGTGGGACGACACCCCAGCCCAGCCTTAGCCCTTCCCCATCCCCAGGGAGGTGCCTGATGGCGGGGGCTGGGACTGCCCTCAGCTGCCCCCAGCCTGCCGGTGGGACACGCCCTGGCCGCAAGGCCCTGCCCTGCCACCCCCAGGAGCCCCCATGGCCCCTGGTCCACAGCAAACCACTGACCCTCACTACACCCCAAAACTGAGTACCTCGAAAGCTCTGCTTGAGCTAGTATATCTTTCCTCCCTCTCCTCCCCTCCTGCCTCACTCAGGAGACACTTCCTAATCTTGCACCACGTACCTAAGCTTGTACATATGTATAGCCAAGTAGAGTTATCCAAGTCAATCATTTACTTCAGAACTACTCAGCTGCCATAGTGCTTACAAACAGTTTGTGAATCCAAAGATGCACTGTATTAAAAGACAGGACTATCTGGTTTCTAACTGAGTATCTGCATGAAATTAAATGAAAGGTGGGGTTACAAACTTGCAGAGGTAGAGCTCCACGGGCTGGTCATAAAGGGAGTCCCTCAAGGAAGAAGGAAGATAGTGATGTATGTTTCATACCAGATATCAGCTGACTGACAGCAGTGGAAAATTTGAACCAAGGAGAGAATAATTGGAATGCTGTATGCATTAAATTATGATTAAACTCTGCCCTTTTCTCCATTGGTGGGGTCAATTCACCTCACACATAAATCATTTCCAGCCAAGCAGAGGTTGGAAACTTCATGGGAAGCCTTGGGACAACTGAGCCTCAGGTGTGGAATGACAGCTCGCAGAAATAGCTCTATTTTCTGGTTTTCTTAGTTTGCAATCCAAAAGAGAAAATAGCATTTATAAATTGTAACAGCTGTTGCTCCTGCTGTGGTTGCACTCTAAGTCAACATCATCTAGCACCATCACTATTAAAAATGTTATGTCTGTCTCCAGGTACAGCCCAGGATGTAGAACTTCTTCTAGAAGACAAAAGCTGTTCTAAGGTTATTACGTCTTTTCAAAATACAGTCTCTTATAATCACATCCTTCAAGTGAATGTACTACTGTACATTCATTCAAGTTTTAAAATCTAATTGAATAAAAATCTAAACCATAAACTTGCTGTATAACAAGATTTCTTCAGTGACTCTGCTTTAAATCAATAGTTCTTCAATACATCAAATGATAGTCACATCATATTTTTTTTTCCCTATTCAGTCATTGAGATACGTCTCTGAGCAAAAAAAGTATCATAAAAACTTATTTATTTTAAGCTTTGCCACATCTTAAGAATAATCACTTATCCTCCACATAAACCAGCTTGCTACAGATATAACATAAATAGCTTTATTCATTTGGAAAAATTTCTCACCTATACCTTACAACAGTCATTCACACAAATAACATAAGCGCTGCAGTCCATATCTCTTCAGTAGAGAACCATTTAGAAATAGATTTGGACCTTGGAACCCAGACAAGAAGAGTTAATAGTAAATCACCTGAAGATCTGATCAGAATTTATAGATGGCAGGAAGAGATGCTTTGGCCAGCAGGTCGAGGGATTCTGCCCCTCTACTCAGCTCTGGTGAGACCCCACCTGGAGTACTGTGTCCAGCTCTGGAGTCCTCAGCACAGGAGAGGCATGGACCTGTTGGAGTGGGTCCAGAGGAGGGCCTCAAAAATGATCCGAGTGCTGGAGCACCTCTCCTACGAGGACAGGCTGAGAGAGTTGGGGCTGTTCAGCCTGGAGAAGAGAAGGCTGCGGGGAGACCTTATTGCGGCCTTTCAGTACTTCAAGGGGGCCTATAGGAAAGATGGGGACAGTCTTTTTAGTAAGGCCTGTTGTGACAGGACAAGGAGTAATGGTTTTAAACTAAAGGAGGGGAAATTTAGGCTAGATATAAGGAAAAAATTTTTTACAATGAGGGTGGTGAAGCACTGGAACAGGTTGCCCAGAGAGGTAGTGGAGGCCCCATCCCTGGAAACATTCAAGGTCAGGTTGGACGGGGCTCTGAGCAACCTGATCTAGTTGATGATGTCCCTGCTCACTGCAGGGGGGTTGGACTAGATGACCTCTAAAGGTCCCTTCCAACCCAAAGCATTCTATGATTCTATGATGGCAGCACTGAATTGTTGGCCTGTTGGCTACTGTAGTGGCATAAATGATTAAGAAAATTTACCCTGAGGAGGCAACAAGGGTATTTGAAATAATCATTAAAACTTAGAGGACTGACAATGGTTGTCCTCAGCACAGCTGCATAGCTTTTACATGCCTGTGAAGCATGTGGATACTACCAAGGCTTTCCTAGATAACAATACTGAAAAGATAGTTACAGTTCAGGGTACAAGTAGCAATAATTGAAGTCAGAAAAAACTCAGCCTTGATGTGGCAAGGGCTTTTGTTATAAGCAAGCATTTAACTATTAATTATACTGATCGCTCGAGGTATTTTGCTGGTTACAAAATTAAAATAGGTAAGACATGATTCAAGGCCATACCTTTTTCTTGAGGAAAAAAAAGTCCAAAACATTACTACAGACTTTATTTACTTTATTAGGCTCAAGATATGTTTCCACTTTCTTTTTGCATTTCCAGATGTTGCTACTATAATGCATATAGTAACTCAGCTGTGTCTCAGTAAAACCCTTAGGGCTTGTCCTCCTAAAGCTGTCTGGCCTTGTTCATGGCAAAGCACTGTACCGTCACCAAACAGCTAAAAAAGCCTTTGAAGTTTTCTGAAACTGTTTCTTATCATAATAGCTTCCAAGATTACACTCACTTGATATGTGAGAGTAGTGCTATTGATTAGACCTCTCAATCAGCTGCCAGACAAAGAGAAATCTAAGCAAGCCCCACCTGAGGGGATACAAATACCAGCATAGCCAGTGTCAATGCAGTGTAGTGATCGGGCTGCTGACAGTCCTACGGACTTCCGCATTTCCCCTGGGATATAACATATTCAGCTGTTCTCAGATCTAAGGGAATGTACGAATCCTACCCACTTCTTCCACTGGAAAAAGAAATAAAGTCATTAAGACTTCTAGTCATTATTTCAGATATGTTCAGAGGTTAAACAGACTTTGGCCCAAATTCTGTCTTATATATGTCTCCATCTCAGCAAGCACTCTGTACCTGGTTTTGAGAGCAAAAATGAGTTTATTTACATAAAGCTTGGGAAATTACTTATTATTAAACAAAGTTTGTTGTGACTGTTGTTAGCAGTGCTAACAGATGGTTAATTGTTATACAAATGGTTTATAAATAGTCAGAAAGCCAACCTCTAATATTTCACTGATTTACCAGGAACTACCTGCAGGTACGCCATAATATTGGAAAGAGGTTAGTCAGAATCACCTGGAAGGTGACATTTCAGATTCAGGGTGGGGCAGTGGGGAGGAGTAAAGGTATGGCTTTGCTGACCTGCCATGAACAGGGAAATGCTACATGCAGGCAAATGAATGAAGGGAACAATCTCTGCTCCATTTCTAAAATAGAGGCTGCAGGCTCAAACAGAGCAAAGTCAGAATATAACCAGAATCTAAATAATCTCAGCAACTGGAAACATGTGAAGGAATCTGGAGCTGAAAGTAGCTGCATGTAGAACCAAAAGATCTTTGTTACCCGCTATTACTGTGCATTCAGCGATGAGGAGTTGGGGAGGAATTCACTGCAATTTATTATTAGATGGAAATTAAATTTGAAGAATCATTGGGATCTATTCAATGTAAAGTGCAATCTGAAGTATTTTGGGACATTCATACCACAAGAAGTTTTTCAAAACATTTCTCCTTTCCTAGTTACTAGGACTAATATTAGCTGCAGATGAATATCAAATGTAATTCCATTTCGAGGTGTTTTTTTTTTTTCTTAAAACAGTATCCCAAATTCAATCTCTGCTATAAGTGGTTCTGTTAAAGGCAGTTGTTTCAAATACCAACATACCAACCCACATCTCTACTGGGGAGGAGAAAGAAAGGGAGTACGAGGAGAGGAGAGAATTTATGAACTCCAACTATAGATTAGATATCCCCTCTTCATTCTTTCATTCCATACCATTCATCTAAATATCTCTCTTCTTTTTCATTCAATCCTCTGTATCCTCTCCATAAGAATTTTAAAAAGAAATGAAAATAAAAGTGCTTAGGATTGCATTTGGCTATCCAAATTCAGTCAGAGTTTAAAAGTTCAATAAATCAATTAACAAAAAAAAGGCTTGGTCCAACCAGAATTATTTTTGAAAGTTTCATTTTGATTTTGACCTATTCTTTAACACTATGATAAATTAAGTTGTTTTTACAAATTCCAAATTTTTTCATAAGAAGAAAACCCTTCCTGGGCAAGAAACCCACCAACTTACACAACTCTGACAAATTTTTTATTTTTTCAGTGTGAAAACATTTATTCTATAAGTTCCTGATCAACACTTACTTTAAGTTAGAACTATTTAGTTCACATTATATGAACCAGATCCTACTGCACTTTTAAACTGCTTAAATACTACAGAAAGGATGCAATCTGACTATAGGCAGCAACTGAAGATTGTTTGTCAGAGGTATAAATAGTGCCAGGTTTTATGGCTATATCACCTATGTCTCTCCACTACTAGTATATCTAACAGGTGTGTCAGAGAAGAATGGAGTATATTAGAGCAATTTTTTTAAATTATCCTATATATTGCAGTATTTTTGAGGAAGAGTCAGTCCATTACAGATCCATGAATTTGAGAGGCACTAAAAATGCTTCATCTGGACTTCTTTTCAGTAAACCTTTGGCTTTCACATCATTGCCTTACATCTGCAATTTCCAAATCATTATTCTATTGCCAAGCTATTGTACACATTTCAGGATGCCAGCCAAATTCTAATAATGGCATCATTAAGAGAGAGCTATTGCAGTGGTAAGCGCTGTATTACTTTGCTCATTTTGCCAATCAGTGATGTCAGTAATATCCTGTACTTTAGGAACCCTAATTAAATTCTTTCATTGAAATAATCAACATTTGTGTTTCCAACCACTTTGCAACTACAGTAATTCTTTGTTTGCCAGCTGTGAGAATTTCCTATCCTACCCTCTCACATCAGCAAACTGAAGGGGAAAAGTTCATTTCACACTTATATAATGTATTCATGGTTGACATAGGTAACAGACATATTTTGCTTGTAATACTAAAGCCTAAGCCACAAACTAAGCTTGGAATAGACTCAAGTCAAACAAATAATTTATCAAATGCAGTCTTAACAAAGTGTCTTCAGAAACCACTGTCCTTTAATTAGTAGATCAAACAGCTAATCCACTCATTGATGCAGGAAGAATATGACCAGTCTTCATTTGGATCTAAATCAACCAAAACTAACAAACAGTATACTTTAATTACATCAAAAGTCATTTGCATGTTTGCATATGAGTAGGACTCTGGTTCATGAATTCTAAAATATGAAACTAGCCATAAACCATGCCAGCAAAAGAGATTGAAAATAAAGACACAGACTACCTGCAAGATAAACTTCAGAGGAATGTTCTGCTGTGCACTTTTGACCCTCTTATTACCGTTGTTACACTGCATAGTGCCTTGAACCTAGAGCCAATAATTATTTCTTCCATAATGCAGAGCCTGATGTCTGAGCTTTAGGCTGAATCCACTGCCAAGGAGAGCCATTAGTTCACAGTAGAAACCCAGAGAAATGTTCTGGCTAAGCAGAAAGCAAGCTGCCAAAAACTACCATGTGGGAAACATGAAATATGGGAACGTGAGCACCCTTATTTGCCTGGGATCCACAGCTTAGAATTCCCTTGTGAAATAAAGGGATCTATTCAAAAGCTCCTTTTAAAGAAAGGCTCATGTTTTCCTTTGTACATAGCTTTTCTATGGGAGATAATAGCTAGAACCCTCATTCTAGAAAGCCCTGTGTCTTGGGAAGACTGAAAGTTTAGAAACCCACCTCTTCCATTTCACAGGAGGGTGAATGAAGCCACCTTGCACCCTGTCCATTGAAGCTTTGATACTGTGCAGAAAGAATGCAGGATTCTACATGCAGAAAAAGCCTAGAATCATGCAAAATTTTAAGTTGTAAAGGATCTCTGGAGGTAGTCTAGTGCAACCTCCTGTTCAAAGTAACCTGATCTAATTTCAGAGCAACCTGATCTAACTTCACTGTCACTCAGAGCTTTGTCCAGACAAGTTTTGAAAATGTCCAATGTTGGAGATTCCACAGCCTGTTAACACTGCTTGGTCATCCACAGTGAACACACTTTTCTTTCTTTAAGTCTAGTTTTGTACTGTTGTTTCTTATCCTTTCATCACACACCTCTGACAAGTGTCTGGCTTTATCTTGTCTGTAACTCTCCATCAGGTACTGGAAGACTGCAATTAGATTTTCTCTTTACCAGGCTAAACGAATGCATTTCCCTCAGTCTATCTTCAGCACAATTGGCACCATTATCAAACACTGGGATATGCCATTTGAAATTGCTTGGAATGGACTTTGATCACTATGCCTGTTGGTCTAGCCAGTTCTCCACCCACTTAATACTTTACCAATCCAGTCCATATCTCTCAATTTGGCTAAGAGGATACCATGGGAAACTACGACAAAAGTCTTACTAAAGTCAAGTTAAATGATATCTACTACACTCCCCATATCCACTGAATTAGACATTTGATCGTAGAAGGAACTGAAGCTGGTCAGGAACAATCTGCCTTTGATAAATCTGTGCTAACTGTTCCTCCTCCTTGTCCTTCCCTCACCATGGAAAAGACTTCTAGAAGGATTTGTTCCGTAATTTTCCTAGGTAGAGAAGTGATGCTGACCAGGCTGCAGATCTCCTGATCCCCCTTCTTGCCTTTTAGATGGGTATAACATTTCCTTTCCTCAGCCAATGGAGACCTCCCACAATTGTCACAAGCTTTCAAAGGCAATAGGAGGTGTGGCCTTGTGATGTTGGCTAGTTCTCTCAGCAGACTTGCAGGCACCTGACCTGGTCCCAGACCTCTATATGTCCAGCCTGCTTAAGTAGTTCATAATTTGATACTCCTCTACCATGTGTAGCACCTCTCTTCCTGAAACAGAAGACCTTGCCACTAAAGACTGAAGCAAAGGTGGTGCTGAGTACCTCAGGTTTTTCTACACTTTTCATCAAAAAAGTCATCAGCCTGATAACACAGCTCAAACTCACATTTTCTTCAGTCTCACTATTGCTGCCAATGTACCTGTAGAAGCCTTTCTTGTTACCAGCTCCAGCTGAGCTTTGGCATCCTAATGACATGCCACATGCCACGGTGATGCTTCTGTATTTCTCCTATACTCAGTTCCCACTTTCACTCACACATAAAGGATCATGACTCCATAGCTTGGTGGTTAGTGTACTTAATAAGGTGGGAGAGTCTTAGGTTTTGGACCCTGTTCCAGAAATTAGTTCAGCAGTTTAATATCAATAAACTAACAATACTTCTTAATTGAATTCACTGATCTAGCTCCATTTTGTCATCCTTCTCCAGCCCATGGGGCTTTCTATTCTGTACTGTTGTCCTATTTCTGCTGTGGAAGAGTAGAGATCACCAGCTTAGCCAACATCCTCATGAGTAAGGTGCTCCTGAAACATGAGAGATCTAGCTGTGAATGTCTTCAGGACGGTGGGGGACTTGGGTGCATGTCTGAATTCAGAACTGGTGAGCTTTTCTGACCACCCAGCTGGAGTACAAAAAACCCACATTTTTCTTTCGTTATAGTTCAGAAACAAATGATTAGTGCTCTTCCTGAGGAGGATGCTACAGTTTGTTGTGATGTGTGCTCTGAAGATGAACTGAGTATCTCAGAGGTCTCAGGCGGTAGAACACATGCTAGGTGGATGTCAAGAGGGCATCACAGAAGAGAAAATAAATCAAGAAATATTTCACTTCACGAAGAAATAAATCGTATCTTAGAGAGATTATACAAATTGGATCAGGAAGATTTAAGATCCAAACTAGTAGTGGTCTGAGCCAAACATGATCTCCAGGTTTTAGGTCTAAGTGACAGATGGCTGATATTGTCCACAGTAACTAGAGAAGGGAGGAACAGACTTTGGAATACTGATGAGCTTTCTCTAAGCTGATGTCTGGACACTCACAAATTGGGGACAGAAATATATGTCAGGATTTTACACTGCATAGGAGACACATGAGGTCAAAGAGAGAAAATATGTTTCCAGGTGTGCACAGTACTGAAAGATACCAGCCTTAGTAACCATCAGTGCTGTTGTATATCTGTGACACTCTGTGTCCCTGTCCACATCAGTCTGTTCAGCCTCTGCTCAGAACTGCCAGGTATAGGGGAACTGCAGCCATAAGTGGGTGTCCATGCAGATGGGTTTCTGTTGGG
>VYZW01046445.1:0-10821 GCA_013401315.1 Balaeniceps rex
AAGTAACTCTAACCCAGCTGAAACCAGGACACCACCAAAATCTATTAAGCACTATTAAAGAGCAGGTGAAAGCATCTTACAACAATGTGCTATACAAATATTTTGAAAGAGTAATTTGAAGTCTGAAACAGAGGTTGTACTCACAGACTTTCTAATATATTTCTAATTATATTTTTTATACAGTAAACCTCACTGTAAACAGCAATGTGGTATGGTAAGTAACATTCTCCCTAAAATAAAGCAGGTGTAAACCTCAACAAAGTAAGAACAGGTGTAGAATAGCTTGTGGTAACATTAAAAAGTGCCCTTTTGCCTTTGGAAAGATGTGCTGTTCAGCTGTAGTCCTTATATTGCCAGAATAAGTGATATGATCATTCAGGAAGTAGAAATTCACTTCTCCTAGTGAGTGAAGTGTTTGTGAAAAGGTTAACTTGTACTAAATGCACCTCATTTCCTCCCTCTCTCCGCCTTCCCCTCCACTCCCAATAGCATGATGTAAATGCCTTATGGCTCATACATGATATGTTAATTAAGAGAAACATTGTTTCTCTGTCATTACAGCTGAGTTTCTTTCAATTCACCTCCCACCTCTCATTTCCAGGTCACAAAATTCCCCAAAATCCCCAAACACAAACCCAATAAAACAGTTTTGTTTAACAAGCCTTCAATGAAAATGACATAACATCATTAAGATATCTGTGTACATCCAGATCAACTAAAATACAAGTCATCATAAATTGCCTCCCTATTCACTAGCATATCAGACTACTTCTTAATAAAACAAGATCTTCTTATAGCTCCTTGGTTCTTCTGTTGTGTCTCAATAGGCTTAAAAGAGCCTATACCCATTATGCTTACTTTAGATCTACTTTAACTGATTAGTGCAATCACTTACTCTCAGTAAGAAACAGAAAATAAACTGACTCTGGTACAAATGCTGAAGGACAGCACAGACAAAAAGAAAAATAGACCTGTCTGCTGGAATCTGTAATCCTGCCATCAGCATAGAACTGAGAAGCCAGAATGCATTTAAAAAGGACAAGATTTTGTTATCCAAATGTCCATAATAAAATTAATTTAAGGTCACGATCTTGGATTCATAATACAGATGTAGTAATTCATTTCCTAAAGCTGAAACACGTTTCCTGTGAGACTGTGATAAAGCCACTTATTTCATAGATTTAGGAATGTGTTCCTAGTTTTAGACAACAAATATTTCTTAACAGCAGCACTAACAATAAAGCAAATTGCTTAAAGATAATCCTAAAGTACTAAAATACGTTGCTGAATCAGGGCTTTTGAGTTGCAGTTTCCCAGATGAAGACACCACCATCTTCTTTTTTGCCTCAGATCTCAACAGGCCTGGTACCTACCATATGCCCAGTTTTTCTTCTGTGAACAATCTCCATTAGTACAG
Organism: Balaeniceps rex; assembly: GCA_013401315.1. Lineage (NCBI taxonomy): Eukaryota > Metazoa > Chordata > Aves > Pelecaniformes > Balaenicipitidae > Balaeniceps > Balaeniceps rex. Next base: position 1,418 of record VYZW01046445.1, read on the forward strand.
ATAAATCATTTAGCACAATTAATCCTGAGCTTATTTGGCTTGTCCTGGTCTTTCAGTACAAATAATAATGGTGCATTTTTTCCATTCTTCATGATACAATGAACTTGAGCTCACAAAAAAAAATGGCAGATAGCATTAAATTTTGTTAAAAGACTCTCTCCCAACATCTTATGAATCCTGTGAGATAGGAGGGAACTAGTGAGGAGTAGGTTAGAGGATAAAGAAGTAAAAATATAATTGTCCCTGACAGAGAAGAGCCTAAATTCATGTTGGAACAGACACAAGGCAAAACCCTATTTTACAGCATCCTTTGCAGTAATAAAAATTGCTGTTGGAGGCCACCTTCTGAGATATTGCTAAAATAATTTCCTGTGATCTTTGAAGCTTGCTTCTGTAAAGATATATATATATACACAAAATAGTCTGTTACTGGAGGACAAGGTGATAAAAGAACAAAAAAAGACTTTGAAGTTTAAATCCTATATCTAGATTTCAAAAACACTGTTCACTTTTCCAGCAAAGAACTGTCCTAAAAAAAGTTCATACCAGACTCCCATCTTCCTCCAGAAATATAAAAGCAGTAATGAATTGCACAGCTATTTTATACTCAGTAAGTAGTTCAGATGAATAAGAAGTGACAGAAACTTTAAAAATAGTTTGATTAAGACATTAAGATGGAAACCATCATACTGAAATGTCTCATCCATGAAACTGCAGGCATAAAATTTATTTTGAAATTATTCTATAAGGAAAATAATTTGTATTTTTTTTTCTAGTGACTTGTGGTTAAATCACCTCATGTTAGGTTTTAGCACTTAAGGGAGCATGAAGGCAAGACTACAAAAGGAACACAAGGTGGGTTTTTTTTTGTGTTTGTTAATTAAGTTAAAATAGCCACAGGTCTTTTCTGTTTGGGAAGGTCATAAAGAGCAGTCTGTGCCTGCCCACAATGGCAAATATTCCTTCTGTTCTGCCAGCAGTCTCCATACCAGCCAGACCATCCCATGTGTAGGAGAGATTTTGATACTTGTATCTGGTATTATTTTGCCTGGCAAATCTGGGCAGGCTGCCTGTAGATAGGTTGTGCAGATGGGTGGTAGTCAGAGGCAAAGCATTGGTTGCCAGTGTTCATGGCTACTCCTAAACTACAGTTTATGAAATAGTAGTAGTAAAAGTACAGAAAAATCACATCTGCAAACCCTGAGATAGGTGCTCTAGTAGAGTGGATGGTGTCATGACAGAAACATGGTGCACTGCATAATTACTACTGCTGTGAGCCTGTTGGGTGGAGACACAGATCCCCAACAGGACTTAGGAGAGGTTTTGGCACTTAAGAGCATGCCAAGCATGATCTCAAAATAGGCCCTTCAAGTGTGAAATCAATTCAACATCTCCTTGACATCTTTGCCAGCACACATAACAGAACTGTCACCATATCTGTAATGCCGAGCAGCTCGACACTTCATTCCTTAGCCTGATGAGACCCTCCTTCTACCTACTTCCTTCAGCCAAGTTTGGTGCATGCACCATGGCCCAGGCACTTCTGACAAAAGCATAGTAGCTGCATCCCCCTTTCCTACAGTTTCCAGGGGGAAGAAAGAGTGGGACTGCCCCACAATGGAGGAGGAGCCAGGAGCTAAAGGTGACCCTGCACTGACAATACCCTCACCAACAGGTGCTGTCCCACAGTGCCCGATCATGGCAGGCAGAATCAGGTGCTAGTATTGGAGGGCATCGACAGTACAGCAAGCAACAAACCAGGGCCAGGATCCATCCAGGGGGTGGAGTCAGGAGCAAGATAAGATGGGGACAGAGATAAGACTGAAGATACAGCACAGGTCTGAGAGGTCCAATCAGAAGTCAGGACTGGAGTCAGACTACCTGCAGCATAGGTCCAAGGTCCCTCCAAGAAGCACAGCCACAGACAGGGCTAGGACAGGTGCACCTACAACTCAGCTCAGGAAAGAGCTGAAGACCCAGGCCTGCACTGAAATAGGGCTCCTGGGCCCATGGGCAGAGGGTGTGGGTGGAGATCCCAGGTGAGGCTGGGCTGGGTTATTAAGACCTATTAGTATCTTCAGAGCCCTGGCAATGATATCAGAGTGACTAGAAAAATCGCCCAAGATGATGAAAGACTTCAACAACTGGGAAACTACATTAATTATCGTTACATATCTTTTCAGAGTGGTGGATCAACTTGGGTTTTGCTATTCCTGTTTAAAGGCATGGTCTTTGCAAAAACAGAAAGCAAGCCCCACTAACAAAGTGATTTGCTGGGGTTGGAGGGAGGTGAATTCTGCTTCCTAAACCCAGTTACTGTTTCAATCAATTAGTGTAAAACTCTGGTGTTTCAATCTGAACCAAGACATTGCCTGGACCTCAGTTAGGCTGAAGACAATCCATTCAGTCTTAATCTTGCACACTCTGAATTCCTGCTTCAGTCAAGGACATTTTGTGTCAAGTGACCCTTCCATCCACACAAATTCACGTTCATCTGTGTGAGCTCTTTAGTCTATGTAGACCAAGCTTCTGAGCTGAAGTACCCCCACACCCCACTCCCAGTTTTGGGACCAGTGCCCTGGAATTGGGGCTCTGTGTAACAATCCATGGGGTGTAACCCAGGATCTTGTCTCACCCCACTGTATAACTTACACTGAGAGAGGGGGGTGAAGAAGGGGAGGAACTTCCTTCATATTGTGGTTTACTCCACTGTGAGTACCCAGTATTTTTTAAAATTAAGGAAAATTTATTGAGGAAAATTTAAGAAAAATGGAATTCTGTAATAAGCTTTGCAAATCTCCCAAGGATTATTTTATGACCACAACTTTTAACAAAAATTACATTCCTATGCTATTAAATGGTGTTAATTTCATTTTACTTAATGTTTTTCATACATCTTAATGTGTTACAGAATTATGTATGTTAATCTGCCCTCTTTACTGCCTTTAAGCTACAGTTTCTTGCATTTTGACATCAGCCCATGAGAGTAGCTAGGGTCTGAGTTAGTACCTTGACTTTATGATCCAAATTGTGTAAGCAATAGTGAAATGTTTATAGTTTTCTTGATTACATCTTTCCATTTCACACTTAATATACCATTGCTATAAAGAGGACACATTGCACCTTCCAGAGCTGTTGTTTCAGACTATTTGCAGAATAGAGCACTGCATCTGTTTACATGCTGTTGGCATTTGGATGTTTTGGCCATAGAAGAGTATCTCTCTTGCTGTCTGCATCTGTATTGCCTAAGAGAAAAAAACCTACTAATACAGATGAAGTCTCTAGGTATCTAGGTATCCAAATGTAATAAATATAAACATTTTTTATTTAAATGAAAGATTAGATTCTGGCAAACAATTCCATGGAAACAAGAGGTTTCCATGACAAAACTGCAATCATAAAACATACCAAACCTTGAATGTTGGGTAGCATTTTAGCAAACATTAAAAAAGCAATATAAGATTTTGTCTCTGAAATTCAAACTTCTGTGTCTGTGCATAACATGTGCAGGATTAACAGTTTGCTTTGATATCAGATGTTAGTCTGCCTTGTCTTACTAGAGTCCTGTATGATTGATCACCCACATCATCAAGAATAGCTTCTAGACCTGGACTGGATGACTTGAGCTTTTGAAGCAGGAAAGTAATAAAATATGACTTCTGAATACCAGTAAAGGCATTTACAAAGTAAGTGTTCAGATGAATAATTATTTTTGACAGCATTCAGGCAAATGTGGAGATTCAGAGTCAATTTGACAGTAAATATGAAGTTGCTTGAAAACTCATAAGCAATGAAAACAATGTGGTTTAAAAGAACAAGAGCATACCTACATTATGATTGATTGATAGATAGATAGATAGATTAGGGGCCAGCACAGCCCATGGATCATGGGCCAGCAGGTGCCCACAGGCCAGCAGGTCCATGATCTCCCCTCCTTGCCCCAGTGGGCAAAGTCCCACCACACCCCAGTGAGCTGAGCGGGGCTAGGGCCCAGGGTGACCTTGTCAGGTGATGTCCAGGTGAAGCAGGTGCCAGGGCAGTGGGCCAGGTCAGGTCAGGTCAGGTCAGCCCATGGCCAGGGCAGGCCAGGGGTCAAAGGCTGGGGCTCTGAGGTACTCCTGAGCATGGGGGAAGGCCCCCGCCAAGGCCTCTCCTGGCTCCCTCTCACCTGGCGCCTGCCCAGTCCCTGGGTGGGGAGATGATTCTGGGCCCTGATCTCCTGGCTGCCTTGTTCCTTTCCTCCAGCTCCCTCAAAAAAGAAGCTTTAGAGAGTTTTGTTTACAGCTTCTGAACCACTGTCATTCATTCAAGATACATCTTGGTTCTCTTGTGAGGTACCTGGTCCTCCTTAGTTTCTCTCCTCAGGATTTTGTGTTCCCCAGTGTTTCTATAACATGTTCTTCCGTGTGTTTATAAAAGAGAGAAATCTCATGTCTCACCAGCATGTCCAACCATTGCCAATACCCAGAGCAGAAATAGTGTTATTGTTCAGTATGCGTTGCTCTCACATGTAGAATTTTGAAAGAGTACCCCCTTTCTTTGTGTAAGGATGGTCTAAATTAGAAATACAAAACCATATCTGCAAAAAAATAATAATCAAGATCTCCAGATTCCCTACCGTCCTCATCTTTTTGTATGTTTGTGTGGATGTGTGTGTGCATGGGTGATAGATGCGGATAAACAATAAAACTTACACTGGTGTGGTTGTAGCTCTTACTGGAAATAGTTTTGTATGAAGCTGACATGAAACTTTGAAGCCTTATGAGAAAAATAATGTCTGCATACCAAATTAAAGAGTAATATCTGCATTTTCTTTGTAGTGCAGCTTCTTTTTGACCCTTCAGCCCCTTCCCCCCATGTTGAGCGAGTATAAACTCTAAAATTTGGCTTCAGTTATGTTCCTCAATCAGTTCAGCAAAAGATAAACTCTTCACTATGTTTTCCAGAAACCCAGCTGAGGGAGAAATTTTAAAAGACAAATCATTCTGTTTTGCAAATGCAACAGAATAGAATTTCTTACAGTGGACAAAGTCACAAGCATATTATGAAATTATGCTGCATCACACTGGTGTATATTCAGCATATAGCAAACTGGGAAAAAAGTAAAAAAGTCCTATGATCTTTTAAAAATAGATGTGTAAAGAAAGAAAAATATAGAACTGCCAGGTATTATTAATACAGTTTTCTTAAACTTAGATCAAACCAGATTTGCAGCCATTAGGTTTTATGTAAGTTAAATAAGTAACCTCATTTTTCAAAAAGGCCAGCTGTCGTTTAGATATTTACATCCAATTTCTGGATTATGCAAAGTGTTCAGCTCCTACTGAGACCAGTAAAAAATAGAAGAAGTGCTGCCTTTTAGCTGGTTTAGATCCTGTGTCTGCCAAATGACAGACCGTGAGGGCTCAAACTCCCTCTCAGAAATGTGTCCATTGGGTGTCATTGCACTGAATTCACCAGAATTGGTGGGTATACAGTCAGCATGAGATGACAATCAGCCCCTTGCAAGATGTAACGTGAATTTTGTTGCAAGTGCCCAGCTTTGCATATGTTTTTCTAAGGTCAGATCAGTGTTAAGCCTGAAGACAAAACTGGGGCAAAATTTTCCTCTCGGTACAAATCTGTTGCATATACTAAACACATTTCATGCTTGACATTTCCACTGACATCGATAAGAGACTTGCACACAGTGCAATTACAGAATTAGCAACACAGATCCATGCTGATGGGAGGAGGGATGAACAACAACAGCCAAAGCAAAGACTGCTGTAGCAGACGTGAAGGGTAAGATTCTAAGTCTGCCAGGAACTTTTGATCTTCTTTTTGCAGAACTTAAGTTTTACTGAATTTTCTCTAACCTGTGCAGACTTGCTGTTTGTTCTTCTTTTCTCTCTTTTCATTCTCTTTTTTATTCTCTTTATACTCTCTACATAGTTTTATCCTTTGTGTGTAATCTTCTTGCAGTAACTTTCCCTTTTTTCCCATTTATTTGCTTACCCAGAAATTAAAGATAAACTGAGAATATATCAACCCATTTTCTGCTGCAACGTTAGTCACTCTGTGTCTTCACCTGTCACATTTGGATTAAAAGCCCATTGATGCAGAGAGCACTACCTTCTGTGTTTAAACAGTGCCTATTATTTTTGTAGTCCTGATTCCTTAGTTCTTTGTTTTATGTTGTTGTGTCATTTGATATAATATCAATATATTTAATTGTAGATTTGATAGAGTATTATTCTATTTTTCCTGTCTGAAACTGGAAGATTTCTGGTAATTTTCAAGGTTACTGTTCTGAAATAATCTACACACACAGCATGTGCATAGCCATACATACTCTACATGCTTCACAAATGTCAGTACAAAATTTCTTGTTTGGCTAAAATAAGGATGGAACATAATATCTAGATGAAAAAGAATGTATACAACTCATACTCAGAAAGCTCACTTGCAGACACAATATAAACATTTACATTTATATGGTAAGCATATTTGTCTAGTAAATCATAAGCATTCACAAACTATTAAATACAAAAAGCCTGTGGAAACTTGTGTTTTCAATCCATTTTACATGATGTTTTTCAAACTTTCATGTTTCCTCAGCCATAAATCTGCTCAAGCTATTAAAAGCCTATTAAAACCATAATCAAATAAATACCATGAATCTGCTTGCAGGTGACTCAGAATAAAAGTGGCAAAAAGGCATACAGTAATACAATTCTTCTAACATAATACCTGTTTACTGTTCAAATCAATGTCTTCCACTGGCCAATCAATACCACCTTATTCTGTTTATCACTACTTGTAAGCCTTTTCAATAATTCTAATTTTAAAGAGTCACTGCTGAAATTGTATAGCCATTGATTGTTTAAAGGTTACAGATAGCATGAACAAATTGAATTTCAGATTCAGTTAAACCTGTTGAAATATTGCAAATACATTTTCTTGAGAAAGTTTCGTATCAGTCTTTCAGATATAATCACCTAGCATAGATCCGCTACAAGCACAGTATGTTTGCTAATTTAGATCAGTGGAGGTTTTAATTTGTAGGGTAAAGTACCTGCAAGATTACAGAGGGGTTGTACCCTGACCCAAGGTTGAAACGGTTGTCCCTTTTCATCTTCCCTTGACCTGAGAAGGGACTGTAATGGGCAAACCTGGATGCCATTAAATATTGTGTCTCTCATATCAGATATCTTATCCAGTAGAACAACACACTTGCTGTCCCCCTCCTCCAGTCTGATCAGAGGCAAGAGAGCTTGCATCTGTAAGCTCCAGAGCCATATTAAAAGTATTTTAGATGAATTTAAAAGTCCACAAAGACTAGGTTTTCAAAAGAACAGCTTCTGCACTTAGAGTCAGGTGTGATCATGCTGCAGCCACTCTCAGTAAAATGCTCATGGTCAGATATTTTTCAAAGACAACTGGCCACTTACACGGGTGTCTCAGAAACAGAGAGTGCTTTTAAGGTGTTGAGCTTTTTATTGAAAATCTGGCCTGTACATAAGCTGTAATAACACAGTTCAGGCTCACGATGTCACAGCAACTGAGAATTAGATGGAAAATTGTCACCGTGTCTTCTCTCAGGCCATCTAAAAGTAGTGGCTTAGCTTATCACCGTCTTTTTTTCTGGACCAGATAGGTGAACATCACGTGTACTGAAGAAGAAACTAAACTCTTAAAATGTCAGCTGTTCAGTATTTGCACTGTTTCTATAATTCCCTCTATAGTAACACTAGCTCTGTGAGCTCATTTGTTTCCAAGGCTTTGATGCAGACTTTTTCTGGCCAAATGATAGAAATACTGAGAGAATTCTCATAGTTGATTTGCATCTCCTAGGATAAGTTCATCACAATAATTCTAGACATGTCTTCCTTTTTCTCCTTTGTTCCCTTCTCTTTCGGGAACTACAGATATCCCTTGCTGTTGATTTGTACTTATTCTCACTCATGCTTCTGCATTGCAGGTAAATTTAAGAGGAAGTGTCACCTGGTTTGCTCACTGATGGTGCATGCAGCTAAAGATAGACTGCAATCAATAGAAAAACTTTTGTTAGCTTTCCCATATTGAAGGAAACAGCCCTGGTTTTAGGTGCATACTTACAGGTAAAGCCCTGGTAAATTCATCCACTTGAGGTTTGTTGATTTTAGATATTTTTGCAAGTCAGTCACATTTTCTACAGGCTATCTTAACTTGTAAGGAATAGTCCTCTTTGGCAACTTGAGTACCATGGGAGTCATGCCCAAAATACAGAGATTTCTTAAACCTCATGAGTTATATTGATAAGCACTTTACCTGTTGTTATGGTTTAACCCCAGCTGGTAACCAAGCACCACACAGCTGCTCGCTCACCCTCCTCCCGCCCCCAGTGGGATGGGGGAGAGAATCGGAAGGGCGAAAGTAAGAAAACTCATGGGTTGAGATACGAATAGTTTAATGATTGAAACAAAATAAAATAAAGAACAACAACAACAACAACAATAATAATAAATAATTGTAATGAAAAGGAAAACAACAGAAAGAGAGAGAGAAACAAAACCCAGGAAAAACAAGTGATGCAACTGCTCACCGCCCACTGACTGATGTCCAGCCAGTCTCCAAGCAGCGATTGCTGCCCCCACAGCCAACTCCTCTCAGTTTTATATACTGAGCACGATGTCATACAGTATGGAATAGCCCTTTGGTCAGTTTGGGTCAGCTGTTTTGGCTATGCTCCCTCTTAGCTTCTTGTGCACCTGGCAGAGCATGGGAAGCTGAAAAAGTCCTTGACTTAGTATAACCAGTGCTTAGCAACAACTAAAACATCAGTGTGTTATCAGCATTCTTCTCCTACTAAATCCAAAACACAGCACTATACCAGCTACTAGGAAGAAACTGGATTCTATCCCAGCTGAAACCAGGACAGTATCCACCTCTTATTCTATACCATCTACATCATACCGAGGTCCCACACCTTCCAATACATCCAAATTAATCACCACCACCTTTCTTGTCTTTTGATATATATACACACACAGATATCATTCCTTTTGTCTATGGGACATCCCTCTAAAATGTCCATTGAGTTCATTTAGTCCATGACTTTGGGCTCCATCTGTCATAACAGTCTGTCAGGGCAGGAGACATGGTGTGCAGTGTTGGATTGTTGCATACTGAAGTCAGTTCCAGATCCATCACCACTGCATTTTACTCAGATTCNATCACCACTGCATTTTACTCAGATTCATCAAAGTTCATTCTTCATTAATCTGGGCAATTCTTACTGTAATACCATTGATATGGCATATAGCAATCATAAAAGAGATGACATACAGTATTATATAGCAATTAACATCATACAATTTGGTTCATTGGCTATTCTCACCCAGAATCAAATCCCCTTGAGGTACACACTGGACTTCCTCATC
>VYZW01046454.1:0-21244 GCA_013401315.1 Balaeniceps rex
CACCCCCCCACCAAAAGGCAAAAAAAGCCTAAACCCAAGGATTAATAAATAATGATGTTAGAGCTGCGGAGTTCGGGAGGCAGCCTCCGTGGCTGGTGCGTGGGGGCCTGCCCTTGAAATTGGCTCTTGAAATTCAAGAGGACTGCGGGACCTGAAAAGTTTTGAAAGTTTAATTTTGAGGAGAGGGGAGAGGTAGCGAGCCTGTGGCTGTGAGGCATGCTGGGGTTTGCTTTTCCAGTCGGGAGTGGCAGGGCAGAGAGAGGAGGGAAGGGCGAGCGCGGGTGCCTTCTCGCTCCGCTTTCTGCTGTGCAGGGTGTGGGATGCGCAGGCTGCATAGCTCTCGGCCTCCCTTAACCTGCTTTCCAGCAGGTTTCCAAGCCGTTTGCCACCCATCTGAGCTTGCATGGCGAAGGTAAAGACAGTCCGCGAGGCATTTTTGCTCTCTTTCCTGCAGTTCGGCTCGTGTGAGATTCAGGAGGCTGCAGGCCCGTTTCCCAGCGCAGCCCCTGGCCGAGTGCGCGGGTGAGGTCCCAGGATGGGGTTTCTGGCGGAGGGGCAAAGCCTGGGCTGTGGGCAAGCAGTAAGTGCAGGCAGGAAAACATTCATCTAAAACTTGCGAGAATAGTCCGGACAGAAAGCAGGCTGCTGGTGTATTCTCAGGGGAAAAATCATCTCAAAAGTTAACCACTCTAAATTTATAGTGTCATCATCTGTACGTAAAGAGTGCAGGGCTGCAGATGGAAGAACACACAGTAATCTCTACCTGGGAATCACTTCTATTTTTAAGAAGCCGTGTTTGTTCATGTACTTTCTTACAGAGAGAAACACAAAAGTTCCCCTTCCGAAGAGGATTTCCCCTGGTCTTTTGCCGGCATAAAAGCCCCTATCCAAAACTCACTCAAGTCAGTGGGAATCTTTCCACTGACATCAGTAGGAATCGCTCCATTGACTCAATGGGCTTGGATCAGGCCCTTGGAATTTTCGTTACAAATGTGGGACTACGGAAGTTGTGCACGGTGTCTGTATACACACATTAATTTGTGGGGGGAAAAAAGAAGTCAGAGACAAATAAGAGATTTTGACAGTTGTTTGGTTTTTTTTTTCCCCTGTGCTACGTAATTTAAAACCATTAAGGAAAAACATTACTGGTAGTAATATTACTCTAAAGAAAATATGATTAATTATTAAATTGGTTTCTCTAATGCTACACTAAACCCTTTTGAGTGAGATATAGATTTTAGTGTTCAAATTAGTATTTATTTTCAATTTAAGGTTTTTCCTGACTATAATAATTTGTTCATATTGAATATGAATATTGAAAAGACCCCTGTTTTGCAGTAATTTGCTATTTTAATGTAGTTCTTACAAAACGCTAGTGTTCTGTAGCATTTTTGTATACTTAAATCATTCATTTAACTACTCAGAATAGTAGATTACTAAACGGTTGAGGGAAAGGAAAGACTGTTTCAAATACAGCATTTCCAAAACACATATAGTAGCCCCCATGGCAATTGATAGGTCACTTAGTGACACACAAAAGATACATAATTAGAAATTCTAATTTAATTTTGTTAATATATAGCACCTGAAATGTACTGCTTCATGTGAGGCCTTGTTGGTGTAGGCTTTAAGATTTAACAGTAACCTTACCAGGAAGCTTAAGCAGAATCAATTGTATAAATATTTGGGTATTTCTTTGTTTTTAGTTTAACCTCGGTGATTCTTACGTTTTGTCACAAGCTCTGTGCTACAGTGAGGTGTTTATAATGTTTGAGAGAGGAAAAAAATGAAATGTTTTGTAGCTTTCTGTTTGGTGAAGATTTGTGTAAAAATACCAAAGAGGCTATGGGGAACAACCAAATTAGAGTTTTTTGAGCGTGAGGAACAGTAAAAGAAGTATCTCAAGTTCAGGACATTTTAATTAGTGAGTGCACAGTACTGTTTTAAAGCTGCTGCACTAGGGTTTGTACAGTAGTCAGGTGTTGAGTTTCATAGGTTTTTGAAGTGACTGATTTTTTTTCAGTAATCATGTGTTGCTTATACATTTTTAAATGCTTTCTGTAATAGAATGTGTGAAAGGTAATATTTTAAGATTAAAGGTGTATTTGCTTAGAAACATTCCTGTTGGACTCCAGTATATTTTTAGAAAAGTTCTTGTTGGACTCTTGTTGTATTTAAAAAAAACTACTGTAGCATAAGCCTTTTTATTTCCCTGGACTGATTTACGTGAACCAGAATAAGCTTTTTATATTCTGAGGAATATACCTGATTCAGCATTGCATGCACAGGAGTTATTCAAGGCTAGTGGGCTGAAAACAATAGAAAACTTCTGAGATGTGATCCGTGTTGTGGCAGTGTTTTGCTATGTGTCATTGAAAATGTCACTTAACCTCTTTGTTTTTCATCATCAAAATGTGAGGGCTGGTATTTATCTATCTTTCTGATAGGGTGATTAATTAATATTTCTTGAACACTGAGTACTCTTTTGTTCCATTTCTATTTTTACCAGGTTTATTTTGGAGAAATTAAATTCTGATGGTGGTTGAAAAAGAATGGTTCATGGGAGTCATCATGTTTTTTCTTTGTGAGTCAGATTGTGAAGAGGTCACTTGCTCGTAGGAATTGAAAATGATTTAGGACATAGGTCACTGAGAAGTACCCATGGAATGATTTTGACTGGAGAAAATTGCAAATCACAGTCAAACTGAAAAATGCTATCAACTTTGTTGCAAAATAATAATTTTTGGTACACTTGAACTGATTACTCTCTTTAAATTTTGTGACAGCTAGTGGGTCTAGAAGTAATGCAAATTATCTGATTTTTTTTTCACAGCCACTGTAGCGTACCTCTCAACTAATCCTTGTTAGAAGAAGTACTTGTCATTTAGATTCCTGTTCCCTGTCCTGTTTTGACTTGAGATCTTTCTTGATTGTATGTGTAAATTAGTGGCACCAGAAAAACTGAATAAAAAAGCTGAAATTATAGAAAAGGTTAGCTGTAATAAACTAACCTCTTAAATTAAAGTTTATCTTAAAATTCCAATTATGTAGTTCATTGTTAGTTGTTTGGAGGTTTTCTTCCACATTTGCTCATTCACAGAATGAGCATACTTACCTTATTGTAATAATTTCCAAGGGTAGTTTTAAACTTAAATTTCAAAACTTCTAGATTGGCATAAAAACAAGGAGCAGTCCCACAAGTATCATTTAACACTGATCATCTTTTTTTCTCCTTTCCAAGGCTCTCAGTAGTTTAATCACACTTACTACTTTTAAAAATCTTCCAAGATGTTTATTGCAAATTGTAAGAGGAATTTATCCTTTGATGAAAGATTTGCATCTGCTTTGGCTTTTCTGCTTCCCCCCCCCATTTCTGCTAGGTTTGTGTTTTAAGGGCAAGACCATGTTTTATGTCAGAAAGCTGGATTTAAAAGTGCCAGCAATAGCTTGCCTATGCTGTCATCATTGAAGTAGCTGAAAATAATCTCTTTAATGAACAGTTGCTACAATGTTTATTGGTTCACCAAAGTGTAGGTTGGGGTGGTGTTCGAAAGTGAAGTTTGAACTCTGAAGAGCGAGTTATGCGTGGAATTGTGTTTAATATCACAATTTCAGTTCCTATTCTAAGGAAAATGAAATTAAAATGTTAAGCACATTGTATTATACTATTAACTGTCTTAAGTCTTTTTAGTAAATTGTAGAGGTTGTTGAGGAGGGGGAATAAGAACATTGTAGGCTTAACTTTTTATCCGTTTAGTTAGTTATTTCTTCTTCCTGCAAATAGTAATCACACGTCTGTAGCTGGAAAGGGTTTTGCTGCAGTTTGTTTCTTATTTAGATGTGTACGTTAGTCAGGCTGGCTGCTGAGGGTAGAGCTGATTCCCTTGAAATCCACGAGCCATACCCTCGACGTGCCCCAAGTGTGGGTGTCTCTTCTGCTCGGTGGCAGAGGGCTTTGCTGTGGCTATAGATAATGCAGATGACTTTCTAATTGATCAGGCTGTGCAAGGGAACAACAGGCAGATAGGTTTAAGGGACAGGCAGCGCCTTCATTCCGTGTGCAGAAGGGACATTTTCTACCCTGTCCCCCCCTGCCCACCTCCCAGCTGTTGTGTGATGGCCTTTCTGGGGTGGAAGGGGTGACTACAGGTCTCCATCATAAAACCTAAGCCCTCTTTGGGGTTCACAGGATGGCTTTGGCTTACCTGTGGAGCTTACTTGTTTACCAAGAGACTTTGATCTTCTCCCTCCTTCCTATGGACAGTAGGTACTGAAAGCAGGTAGTGGGGTAGCTCTGTTTTGGGAAGTTCCCAGCTCACTGGTGGTTGCAGGGTCCACAGAGATGCTGCAGATCCTTTGCTCGGTGCGCTGGTCCTTTGGGCCTCTGCTGTGCATCAGACCACAGCTGCAAATTGCATCAAATTAAGTATTTTTGTAAATTGCTGATCTCAGTCCTGTTTCAGCCAGTTTGCCTCCAGGATGTTGTGAGGACGACGGAGATTCCAGTGGGCCTGTGCCAACCTTGTCCCTGTGGGAGATACTCTTTACTATTGGGCCCCAAACTGTAAATTCATTTGAAGAGTGGCATTTTGAGGCTAGGTGGTATATAGTTATATATAAAACTAGAAAGTTGTTGAGTTTTTCTAGACCCACTAGCTGTCACAAAATTTAAAAAGAGTAATCAGTTCAAGTGTACCAAACATTATTTCTTTGGATAAGTATTTACATTTTTATGAAAAATTTCCTATATCTTTTACGATTGATGTTTTGTTGATGATCCTATTAGTAATTTAATTTTTCTCTCACAATATGAGGCGTATTTTGCAACTTCGGTCAGAATTTCTCTCCTAAGTAAATTTAAATACTGATTTATTCCATTGTCCAGCTTCCTTATTTCAACCTAAACCGGCATGATACATATTTTAAAAATATTAATTATGTATTTGATGTAATTTGAAATTATGTATTTGACATAATTTGACAAATTAAGATTTTGACACATGTATGTTAAAACAGTGTGATCTTGGTGGATATTACCACTATGATTTTCGTGATCTGTCCTTTGAGGGAAGGAAGGAGAGTTGCTGCACAAGTTTAGCGTATTGCATTGCTTGTCCAACAGGACCAAATCGGATAATTCTGTCTGCAAACTAAGGAACTTGTGCTTAGAGAAACAATCTCAGAGTTGCCAAGTTATTTCAAGCATAATACTGTGCTAAGGATCTATCAGATGTTGATTTTGAATTTACCCAGGAATGGTGAGGAAAATTTAGAAGAGGTGAATATCTCTAAAACACCATTTAAACTTTGCCATTCCGTCAGTGCTGAGTCTTCCTGTGAAAAAGTTACTCTCAATTATGTTGTTGATTTCTCTTTGTAAGTCTTACTATTGATGTTGAGGAGGCACATTGTTCTCCTGGAATTGTAACCCACCTAGTAAAACAACCAGTGGGTAATACCTGTGTAATAAAATCTGTAGTTGACATTTAACTGCTTGGAAATTAGATCAGCAACTGTCAAGTTTTACCACGTACAAATAATGTAGAGGAAATTTTAAGGGTTAGCGGTGGGAAGCCACGAAAGGCTTTGGAAAGGAGAGGGACAACACACAAACAATGGGGAGCTGGGGAGTGCTGTGGAAAGAGGCCAGAGAAAACATGTGGCTGGGCAGGAGCCAGCGAAGGTGCAGGCAGCGCTGCCAGGAGGTGGGCAGCCGCTCAGAGAACAGGGGCTCGGGTTCGCAGAAGAAAGAGCGATGTGATTTTTGTCTGGTGCCCAATATATGAAATAATTTTTTTCCCCTTCACTTCATCTATGGGAAGAAATAATGAACTTTTTGCATGCCGGCGTTACGCATGCGGTTGGGCACAGGTCTGGCAGGCACAGGAGTTATGCCAGTTTACGCTGGACACGATTTAGGCCATAGAGTGCTGTAAGCTATTTTAAAAAAATACTTAGATTTTGTTAATTCCAATGTCTGTCTTTGGAAACTTATTTATTAGTTGTTGCATTGAAAGTTGATTTTTTAATTACTGCAAATCAAAGTATCACTTTCTTCATGTGGCAGAGGAGGGACAGAGCTCTTTTGAAGATACAGGGGAAGAAAAGTGTCTAGAAAACAGAGGCTAGTATCTCTTAGAGTCTAAAATGCAGTAATTGAAATATTTATGATTCAAGGCACTTCTCTGTGAGAGAACACAGACAGGATTGTGGTTTCATTACAGTACTTAGAGTATTCTCATGACCTAAAAATGAAAACACAAAAACCTAATGCAGTCAGGTGTGCACAGACTGCAGAGAAACGCATAGCTGGTGAACGGCTGTGCTTTTCACTTGTGTCAACATGTTTCCATATTTGTAGAAAGAGATACTTAATTCAGTAAGGAATAAATGATTATCATTTGTACAGCACGATGAATGTAAGAGGAAGGGTGTTGAGGACTCCCTGATATGTGGCAAAAATCATTCTTCATTGAAAATCAATTAGTGGCATGTACGGGTGCTAAAACTGTAAAAATATTAGGATGGTACTTTGCTGAAGATCATGAAATGCCTTCACGCAGAAATTCATTCAGACTCATTTGTTACCAGTCTTGAATGCATTTAAATTACTTTTAATGTTGTGATGATGCCTGTAAATTGTTCTCGGTACACAGTAACTGTCAGCGTACATTGAAGAATACGTATGGTCAGTTATTCAAGAGATAACTATATTGAATATGTGGAAGAAGTTTCACAGTGTCATAAATCCTTGCACATTCTTTTACTTAAGAAAAGGAATTAAGCATATTGTGACAGAAACTTTGATGTATTTGGTATTTAATTCTATTTTAAGCGACTGACATCTTGTAAAAGAGTTAAAGATGTGTTTAGCATTGGATGTGGTGACCAATCTGTTCTTGGGCCTCTGTTTATTATTGACCAGGAAAGGTCGTGAAGTATACCTGAGCAACCAGAAATTGATATCTCATGAACTGCAATAAACCTTTTAAAAATGTTAGTTAAGGGTTTTTTTCTGGTTGGGTTTTTTTTTGGTTTTGTATCTGGGAGCCAGATCATGCTTTCAGTTGATCACAGAGAAGCCAGGAGAACGGTAAAACTGCTCAAATATTTGTGTATAGCTGCAGGACAGTGCTAGGTGGGGAAGTTGATGATTGCTCAGATGTTTCTTCTGCAGAGCTCTGCAGCTTTGGGAGCAGCGTGTGTCTGTGTCTGTGTGCCCGCACGCATGGCTGCGCAGCGGTGCAGGGTTCCTGTGTCCATCCACAGCTTTCCAGGAAGGAGGCTACGGTGTTCAGAAGGAAAATGAATGTATTGGGTGCACTTACTGCATCTCAGGTTATGGGGCAAAAAACATCCTAAAGAAGAGTGCAGTCAGTAAAGACAAAAGCATTCAGTCCTTTGCTAAAACAGCGAATATGCTCGAGGAGTGGGATTCTCCTGGGCAGGAACTGACCGTGCTGGAGGGTGGCTTTCACAATGTACAAAAAGTATTTTAAGGGTTTTGATGGGAGAACCTGCCCTTCCAAACTTCCTTGAAAAAATGAGGGGACGGTGCTTCCAGACCAGGTTTGAATTCGTTTCCAGACTGAGCATGGCTTGCGGCATTGGTGTCTTGCTGTGCCCCGGCAGCTGGTCAGCCCCTGGGGTGGCTGTAGGGTTCAGGGGGGCTTGGACCAGCAGCAGGGTCTGGAGTGGCAAGTGATGGAGCAGCTTGATCTGCTGGCGACAGCCTGCCACCTGGCAGGACCCCCTGCTCAGAGTGAGCTTCCCAGCTCCTGTGGCACACAGGTGCCCTTCTTGCAGCTTGACCTGTCTCATGCTTCAGGAGATGACATACTTGAGAGGATGGCCCCATACCTGTGTTGAAAATCTCTCTCAAGACCTTCAGCCCTGATCCCAAATTTCCTGAAGCTGATGTGAAGACTCTTTGTTTTGGCTTAGGCACTGAGGTTGTTAGATGCTGTGGATGTGCTTGTATGTTCGTGTGCAAAACCAGTTTCTGAGGTTGAGAAGTTACTGGCTACTTAGCTGCTCTTCAAAGCCACCTGGACGGGGCTGGTGACGGACTGCTTGTGTGTATTTAAGCCAAATCCAAGTGTTTTCGGTTTTTCTTTCAATGGGGTTCTCACACCAACTGTTGATAGGCTCTGAGCAAGTTACCACTGAGATGAAAAATCCATAATCAAAGTGACTTTTTCATAACATTTAAATACTTTCAAGGGTTCACTTCCGTTTATTCAGTAAATGAATCTTAAAGAGTAGAACAGTCAGGTACATCATTGGTGAGGATCCAAAGACATATGAGAAAGACGTTCCTTAAAAGATGAACATATATACTTGTTTTAAATCAGTGGTGTCCAGCTTAATCAGCCAAGCATGAGAGCCAAGCATGAGATCTCTTGTGCTGTGGCTGTAGGGTGATGTGTGCTGCATGGTCCGTGCTACTGCGTATTGTGTGGCAAGTCTGGCGCTTCGCAGGAGCTTTGGGCTTGCAAAGTAGCGGATGAACACGGGTAATTTACTACATATTCCTCTAGAAAGGGTATGGCTACAGGTTGGACCTTGCTCTCATTTCTTGAGACTCTTCCTCCCCCTTATTATTTGGTTGTCACATGAGAGGAGAGTTACTGTAAGGTCTGAGAAAGGTGGTGGATGGAGCAAACTACATGATGCTTGACTGGTCCTCCTGAGTTGCAGGCTGGGCGCTTGTACTTTAAATCTTTGTATGACTCAGTGGAAGAATACATTTATATTATTCAATTATATGTAAAAATGGAACCTACTGTCCTGGACTTAGCTAGAGTGCTAGTTTAACTTCTGTTTCAGTACATGTCTTCAGCAGCTAGAATTAAATTTTAAACTTAAACTATTAGCCTTATTATACGTAGGTGCCTTTACATTTTGTGAATCAACAGTGCTTATATCAAAACCTCTAATTATACTTATGTATCATTTAAATATAGTTTTACAAATACTCTTCTATACCCAATGACTGCCATTTGGGTCTTTGTTGTTACCACTAAATTACTGCCAGAATGGGGAAGACACCATTTTTTCAAGTCACTGTTAGGCATGGAATTTTGCTCCAAATTCAGTGATCAGCAAAATAGCCTTTAGCTGAATTTCTCTTCATCTAAGTCACAGATGAGTAGGAGCAGAATGCGACCACAGACTATTAAAAATATCTTTCTCGTTGTCACCTGCAATATTACCGTAATTGGAACTAAGGAGTCTGCAGTTGCACAATATTTATGTTGCAATCCAAACTGACACTGCCTGGAATGCTTCGGTAGCAAAACAGGACACAGACCTGAACCTTGCGAGGCACGCTTGGGAGGGAGCGAGTGAGCTGCTCCTGTTGGGGACCCCCTCCAGTGGGGAAGTCCCCTGGGTCCCCCTGCTTCGCCGTGGGCTGGGGGGACCTTCCCAGAGGCCGGGGGAGAGGTGGTGAGGTGAGTGCTCAGAGCCTGGCTGCAGAGAGCGGTGGCTTGTGGTGTGCGTAGGTGACAGTTTGGGTCAGGCTGCAAGGACGGCAGCTTTGCTATGCTGGGGGAGCTGTGGTAAGAGATTGCTCCTTCTTTGAGGCCTTCTGATTGTGATGGGCCCTTTTTTGTGTCTTTTTACTCCCAACACTTAGGGGGTCTCTCTGTCAGGAGGTGTCGTTTGGAAGAAACACTTGTAATATGTTTACTTTCCTTTGAGGGATGGAAATAGTGAGTCACTGTCCAGTGTCACCTTTACTGCTCAGATGGCTGTAGGCACAGTGAAAATAATGTTTCGCCCTGCTGCTGCCCTGGTAGGCTCCGCAACAGCTGATGAACTTGATCTATTACTCCTGGCCTTCACTGGTGAACACAGTACGATATATTTGCCCATGACTGACACGCTTATATCTATGGCCACGAGATATCTGGTCAACTCTTCAAGCCTTTACCTTTAGCATTAGCTTTAACCCTTCAGGGCGCAGCTGCTTGCGGCATTTAAAGCATGGCAAGGGGTTTTATAGCAGAGATTTGACTCAGCAAGACTTGTGCTAACTCTTGCTGAAGATATGAAATACAATTTGTAGCTTATAATTGCTGCCTAATATGATCTTGGACCCTTACTTAAAATCCATTTAACTGATACTGTACTTGCTTTATAAGGTTATTATTGGGAGCTAACCTTTTCTTGTATTGTGGTTAAATGTACAATGTAATAAGGGTGTTTTTTAATGTGTTTAAGAGTTGGAAGATGTGTTAGAGGTAACCTTTATGCAGAGAGTTTTATATAGTTGTAGTAAGGAGAATGATATTAAAATCCTGAACATTAGTACCATCTGAATGTAATTTGTTCTCATTGTGTTTTGTGTGTGCCTGCTAGTGGAAGATGGTAGAGTATATTAAGAAAACCTGTTTTGTTCTCCAATATCTTTCTTACCGGTAATTATTAACCTAGTGCAAATTACTCTCTCCAGAAAGTTTTTGTCCTGATGCATCAAAAATACAAAAAGCATATCGGATACAATAGGTAAATCACAATTCTTTCTTTCTCTACATTTCAAGTAGAACAACCTAAACCCAAGTTTTTAGGCACAAAATTAAAAGCCTGCCACAAATCTTTACTTTTCTGTTTAACTCTTGATAAATAGGCATGAGCCATGTCTGTTGGAGGTCTGTAGGGATCACTAGATTATAATAGGTTTAAAGATTGATTTTTATGAATAACAAATATCAGTACTTTTGCTCATATCTATGGGTATTAGTTTGTCTGCCTTTGCCTTGTAGAAATGTGGGTTTGTTTAGAGTTGTAAGTTAAAATTAAGTATTTGTCCTCTTTTTTTTTTTTTTTACCAGATACCTAAGCGTATATGTAGAATTTGGTGTACATGGAAAGAATTTCAGAACTTGCCTCCCTGAACCCTTCTTGAAACTGCTCTAAAGAGTGGTGAAGGCAATGATGTTTCATACCAGAAAGGAGGTCAGGGGGAAAAAAAAAACAACAGAGTGCTTAAGCAGAGAAAGATGAGTGTCATAAGTGTGGACAGCCTTTGTTGGGATTCATATTTTCTTTTTCCCCTGTTAGTGTAGAAAGCTCTTTTCCCACCTTCAGCCTTTTTTTAATTTTTTTTTCTTTTTTTCCACTTTTTAATTTCTCTTCCCTTTTACCTCAAGGGAGCATTGTGGGTTGGAGAGAGGGAGCAGGTTTTGCACGTGTCAGACTATTGGCCTATAGCTGAAAAATACTTGTTTTTCTTATGTTCAATAAACTCTTGTCAGGGGTGAGCACAGCAGTAGGGATGTAGTGGGCAAGAATGGCCTTAAGAGAAACAAACATTTTTTATCTTAAGTAGGTGGGGAAGGGGGCAGCAGTCACGGCTCATGAGGTTGAAATTAACTGCTTTTAAAGTTGTGAAGAGTGATGATGATGTAGAAAAAGTGCCATCCTAAAATTTATAAGTATAATTCTTGGCTCAGATGTAGACTTCTTGTGGAACTTTATGATAGAGTTGCTTAATCTCAGTGCAGTAGAGATAAATTCATTAATGGTTATGAGGTGTTGATATAATTAAATAGAGAATGCCAGTAAATTGCTTTCTGAAGCTCAATGACTGTAAACTCTGATCTTCTAATTTAATCTATCTACCGCTTCCCATTCACTTGCTGAAAGGCTCTGGAGACTGAGAAATTAGCCCTACTCCAGGCACAGCAACTGCGAGAACTAAGTTGGCTTCTCTAAAGGGAACGCTGGAAGAGTTTCCTCCATGTAAGTTAAGACTGTATGGACAAAGGAGAGCAGAACAGGTTTTTGCGTTGCCTGTCATGTTCAGAGATGACTATGTTTCTCACTAACTGCCTGAATTCTGCACCGGTTTGTGATAGCCCTGACACTTACACAGAAGAAAAATTAAGAAGCTAATGACCCGATGAAAGAGGTACTGTCCAAATGAGAAAAATTAGCTAAACCCATTTCTTTTGGTGGTGTTGCAGTATTACTCACATCTGGCTTTTTGGTTGATCTAAACAAATGTTACCATCCTCTCAGCAGAGGATGTGCAGTGCATTTTCCTTGTGAATTATTTCAATGTGTGCAGAAATTATTTCTGAGAGAAATTAGGTATCTCTGAAATTATCCTTTTGCGCAAAGGATAGTTTAACTGCATGAGGAAAGTGTTCACTTTATGCTTGTAGCCTGAGCTCTTAAGAGTAGAAATGTATGGGAAAATATATTGTTTAGGAAAGTGTCAGTGCTTTTTCTTGGTAGGTTGTTTATTCATGCAGGGTATTCCTCATCTAATGCACTGTTTTCTGTTCGATTGCTTTATACTATATCAAGGTATAACTGTAGTGTAACCTTTTGAGCTCTAAAATGGACTTGAATCATAATGGAGGTGGACAAGAAATACAATAGCACATTTGAAACAGGCAGAGGTGCTGGATTCAGTCTCTCTCTCTCTGGTGCTGTTTCACACACTTTATTTGAGGACTTGAACGTGCTATGCCAGAGATCTGAGGAGAACCAGAGCCTTTCCCTCTCCTCTGTGCCAGTGCATCATTACTGGTGAGCTCCATACTCAGCCTCCCAATGGACGTTTCGTGCACTTCTCTAGCCATGGCCCAGCCTCACCAGAGGAGCAGCCAAAAGCTTCCTCCCTGGTCTCTCCAGCAGGCTGGTAGTCAGGGGACTCTCCTGGGGTAAGTGTACGGAGGGTTTCCCTCTTCTCAGACTCAAGTACCCGCCAGCTCAGGCTGGATTGCTTCTCAGCGTGCCCAAAACCTTTGTTTCACTAGTGACCACAACTTGAAGCCTGGGGTCAGAGACAGACTGCTCTACTCCTTGAACTGAGAAGTACAGGACTGCAGATGGCTGCAGACCACAAGGTTGGGATGAAGGCTTCTGTGCCTGCACATAAGACTGTGATTGCTGGTGCCTCATCTGCAACAGCATTTGCCATGCATTTCTTCATCTCAACCAGGACAGCCCAGCTCAGTAAGATGATTGGGAAATAAGGAGTGTGAATGGAAAAGGCAGGTGAAAAGCTAGTGGAGAATCGTCTTACAATGGTAAACTTCAGTGGTTTTTTTGGCCAACCCATTTGACATAGATTTCAAAAGCCTAGTAGATGAGTTGAAGGGACATCAAGCCAACAGGATGAAACAGCTTCTCTGGGCTTTGGTGCAAGTTAGCTCTTGGTCTTCCTCCTTGTGCAGCGTCAGTCAGGTACTGAGCAAGCCTCTTTCTCCTCTTGTGTTGCTGTTTTGAATTTTATTTCAAGTTGAAAGTGCCATGCATATCCAGTAAAAGAAACCTGAATGAAAAAAATGAGTGATGATGTTGATTTGGAAAACAGTTCTTGTTGAATTAGCCCCCAAAACATCTATTTGCTTCAATTACAGAAATAATGGGAATGATTTCCTTAAAAACCTGCTGTAAGAGACCTGTCTTTTTGAAATTTCCTACAGTGTATCTACAGCCTTAATGTGGATGTGATATTTGGACGGTGAAGTCCTGTTATTGCTGAAGTGCATCAACTAGATTTCATTGTTGCAAAGCCTTCTGTGCATTTTGAGTACAGTGGTAGTAGTTTGTACTGTTCAGTTTGTCACAGAAGATTTGAGAGAAAGTGAATTAGCTAGTACATAAGTGTTAATAATTCATCCTGGAATTTTCTAATGCTTTAAAAGAAATTCTTTAAGTTAAATTTACTTCACGTGCGTGTGTGTCTTGTAATAAGGCCTGTGTAAACCAGCTAATAATTGCATCCAAACTGCTTCCAGCTCTACGATCCATTTCCCGCAAAACGTTTTGCATAAATGAAAATTTTGCTTTTTGTTTTCTACATGGCAAATTTGCAGTACAGCAAATACAGTTTCAGTGAACTTCACAAAAGCAAAAAAATACCCCGAACAAAACCCACCTGTTAGCCGTACCGCAAATCATGTTCTAAAATGGACTTTTGACTTGACCAGTTTGATTATTTCAATATAACATCAAAGGCATTGCTTCTTCCACAACTGTAAACTCCATTTAAGGCCTGCATTTTTGTTGTTGGTGGGAAGAAGTTAAAAAAAAATCCTAGCAGCATGAATATATATAGCGAGTAACGATATAATCAGTGTTTCTGTCTCGGGGTTGCAATTTTAACAGTTTGAAGTCTCTTAAAATTCAGTATACTTGAAATAAAAAAAGCCATTTCTGTGACCATTTGCAAAGTTTTTGTTTTAAGCCCTGTCGTTGATCTAGAGCTTTTGCTCGTTTATAATCTCATGCAGACTATTGCATTTTTTTTTAGTTTAATTTTCTGTTGATGGTTGTATGTATGGGATGTTAAATTTGACCACTAATAACATAAGTATTTAAATAAATAAATAAGATTCAAAACAATAACAAATGACTGCAAACTGAAACAAATACTAAGCAGTGCACATTTATTTCATGAAGCATTATTTCTGCACCTGCTGTAGACTCCATTGTGGAAGCTCTTGCTTTTATGCAATTTTATTTATTTAGAAAGAGAAAAAGATCATCCTGTTTTCATTCAAGTATCTTTTTATTTAAGGCAGATTTAATAGAAACAAGAATAATAGGCCTATCTCTTATATTGAATATTGTTAAAATGCGTATGCCTTCCCTGGTAATTACTATTCATTAAGGCTTAGTACTCTTTCTTTAAAGGAGATAACTCTCTGTTATCTTACCTGTAAAATGGATGGATGAATGTTGGCACTAAAGTCACTTCATACAAAATGTAAAATACGATTCAGATATGTAGTCTAGGAGACCTGTGGCCCATCTGCTTTACCGCTTTGCCTTTCAGAAAACACACACCACGCTGAATGCTTGGGTGACTCGCATTGATACAGTGTGACCTCACTACAAAGGATTAGTCTCTTAATGATAATTGACTTGGTTAACTTGGCCCGAGTAGGAGCCCATGGTTTCCACATACAGGGTGGAACCCAGTCATTGCTGATGGTGCAAAGGAAGATGCTGTCACCGTTTGTCTTTGGAAGTATTTGACTATGTGCTGCTCTTAGAAAGTAGAAACTAGGAATCCTGGTACCTTGCATTCCTCTGCTGTCTCACGAATAGTTGTGTAGTTGACAAAAAAGCTGTGTTGTCACTGTGCGTGGATTTGGCTGTGTAAAGGAAAACACATAACCTACCTCCTGGGGCTGGCAGTATACTAATTTTCACATACAGACATAATGGGCAGACAGGAGAGTTCTGAAATCTTAAGACAGGCCAGATGGAAAAATATGTTCAAATTAAAGAAAATAAAAAAGAAACAGGAAAAAAGAAATATAATCCTGCTGATAATGGAAGGATGAAGAGGGGAGGGGAACTTCAGTTCTCCTTTTTTAAGGAGACCAGTTAACGGTTTTTGAACTTCTGGGATTACGATGCATTTTCTTTGCTATAGAACTGTCAGAAAATACAAAGGTTATATCTATGCAGACAGCTTAACTTGCTTCTAGCTCTCCAAAGTGCTTTAACTCATTTCATGTTCAGCTATAAAAATACGGGTCTTGGAAAAACTAGAGCATTAGAGCTGTAGCTGTAGCCCTCCTGGATGGCCAGGACGGGGCTTTTGGACAAGAGCTGTGGCAAGGCACGTGATGCCCTGCACAGTGGCAGTGGCTTGTCAGGGCTGAGGTGCTAAGCAAGCATGCCCCTGTAATCGTGCTGTGAGATACTTACTTCTGGAAGCCAGAATATGGGTCAAAGAAACCTTCCTCTGCTGTAATCATTTCTAATCTTTGCTTTTGGAAGTTTTCAAGAGCACTGCTAATTCTGAGGAGCGTAGCTCTGAAATTTTTCTGTTTGCTTTTGCTTGCTTGTACTTTTTCAGTTTTCTTTCCTCTCATGCTTATTTAAAGTGGATCCTAACAGTGGAGGGGATGATTCTAGAAAAGGAGTATTTCATCAAAGAAGGAGGGTCCTAAAACTTCTACCTAACTAGAGGTATACCACCAAGTGAAGAAGCCACATAAAATACAGTGGTAGTACAAGAAACCATCACATTTTTACCGAAATCATTGTACAATGGAAAGTGCTTCATGTCAGCTGAAATGTCAGATGTATCAGGAAAAAGTTAAAGTGGAACCTGATTTCCGTAAGGCTAAAGATTCAAGTAATTTGCTTAGGGATGCAGTAGAAAATCAATCTTATGCTTGAAAGAGGGAACAGTAGCCTTCAAGTCTCATCTCACGTTTTGTAGCTGATTGCCTGTTTTTATTATCTCTCCCCCCTTTTCCTTCAGTAGTTACTAATGCCCTTTGGTTAACTCCATTATGCCTTTGAAAAACTTGCAGAGCTCAGCTGCTTTGTCTTGTTTGCTGGGTAAGCCTCACTGATATTATAATTAATAGGATGTGTAAAAACTTCCTGAACCGAATATTACAGAATCAGGCTATTAAAACTGGGTACCCCATATGTTCTGCAGTGTGCGAGATTTCCATCCTCCGCAGCTGGGACTCATCAGAGAAGACACTAGACCTGCATTGATCTTGCATGCTGTGTGGGAAGTTGGTTTGGTAGGAACACCATTCAGCTTGTGAAAGAGTAAGAGGGATGGAAAATAAAGTCCGTTTACAGTTTGGAGGTGTATCTCTAATTTGCTTTTTTAAATTTTTATACCACAGGTGTAAAAATGTGAGAGAAGGAAGTGCTGTATTTTTAGATACTGAAAATCTTTGAAGATCTGATTCATAAGTGAGAGTTGAAACTGTTTCTTATAATTTGTGTTACATGATAACAGTTTTCTTGTTTTGGCTCTTGCTTTTGTTGAGTGGCATTGCTTCATTTCCTCCAACAACTTGTGATTTTAGGAAAAAATTTTTTAAAATTATAAGAAAGTAATGCAAAATAATAAAGGTGAAAAGAGTAGTGTGATATTTTTGAGGGATTTCTTTCTTTTTTTTTGATCACTTGGAGCTGTCTTGAATGTTTGTAACTTGCTAGTTCTGTGAAAGTAAAATATGAAACTGATAAAAAATTTTAAAAAGCAGAGAAGAAATATGCCAATTGATAAAACACAAAATAAGTACATAATTAAGAAGACAGGAAATGATACTGAGCAATTGGAATAGTATATGAGCCCTGACCAAATAAAGTGTTTAAGTACAAGCAAATAGAAAGGCATACATCTTGAGACATTATTGCAGGTTTTGCTTCAATATTGGGGTCTGTATCCAAAGCGGAACGTTGTGACTCTGAAAAAGACATGTATTTATGCTGCCTAATCAGATGAGTATGGACATTTTAAATTTAAATTGGGACTCTGTACTCTTGGATGTGTAAAGATATATCTCAAATAGGAATAACAAGGTTTGATGTTTCTGCCTAAATTCCATCCTTCCTTTTTTGGTGTTGACATTATCTTTTGATAGTTTCTTAAAAAAACTGTGTGGAAAAGAGACTATATGGAGAGGAGAAATTTGGTAATTATCAGTCCACCTTATAAGGGCATAACAAAGTCCATTAGGAGAAGAACAGTTTTTAACACTGAGAGTAGTTATTTGCAAGAAGACATTATTAAGGACTTCGAAGTAGACTTCACTGGGAAACTTTAGATTGTGATTTAAGAGCTCAAATTTGATGAAGGAATTATACCAGCAGTCTCTTACAACCAGAAAGTGTATCAGTGTTAATGTTGGTTTCACCACTTGTTTTTGTTTTGAAAGAAGCAGAAGAGTGCTTAGTGTGCTTGGCACATCAATATTCATTAATTCCATGACTGTCCTTTGACAGCATTCTAGAGCCCTGGACATGGACTGGAAGGCCAGCACTAGGTCCTGTGCACAGAACCACTGTGAGTCCCAACCCAGAAGTAGGACAATTTAAACATATAGGTAGAGGCAACAGGTAGAAACAGACAAGGAAAGACAGGAAAACAAGGAGTTACCATAGCATATCAGCAAATAATCTGTTTTAAAATTTTCCATAGGTCTCCTGCCAAAGCAGTTCGAAAGAGGTTAATCAGTTAGTCTTGTGAACATTCACAGACGTGTGAGATGTCAGCCTGGATAAAAAGCCTGAAGACACTTAATTGAAAAAATAACACATAGATGATGGAAGCTGGCAGCCTGGACCTAAAGGAGAGGGGAGTTTACCTCTAGATATGGAATGAGAGATGATAGGTAGGCTTTGACATGGAAGATAAGTGATTAATATATAATGGGATACTGGATTTATGTCAGTGGAACGAGATTGCATTTGTCAAGATTAGAACAAAAAATAGGAACAAGATCTGAAATAAGAGGGATGGAAGTGTAATAGCTGTACTGTTTGAGAGGAGAGACATACTTTAAAGATAGTATTTGTAAAGATCGTACAATATTTACATGTAAATCTTTTGTAAATTTGTGAATCTATAGGGTCTAGATGCTTGAGTCCGAAGACTGAGAGAGATGTATAAGTCAAAGATGATGCTGCAGTTATTGGCCGAAATTAATAGTAATGTTGCCCAAGAAAGGAGACGAGGAGAGCTTATAGTCCTGTAGAGGAGACTATATACTCTCTCTCTTCTAACTGTACAAAATTGCGGTCCAGCTAACAGCAGTGGTGTGCTGTTAGTGATAGGGGGAAAATAACCTGCTCCAGGTGAGTGGTGAGCTGGTGGAGTCCAGAACTATTATGAGGTCCTCCTTTATCAGTTCTCTTGTGGAAGAGGATCTTTTCATAAAGTTCTCCAAATATTATGTTCTTTGCTGTTTCCATATTGCTCTTTAGTGGCAGCATTTGCAGCCTAAGTTTATGCTTGAAGTATGTCACACCGTTGTTGATGAAGTACCATGGAGAATATGTATTAATACACATAGTAACATGCTTAAGCATTTAGGTTTTCAGAGCCAGGATTGACTTGACTGCATTGCTCCCCAGTGGTGAAACCAGGAGTTATGGAGATCATCCAGGTTGGATGCCAGTAGAATCTCTGTCATGTACACAGCTTATTTTACATATATAGAGTATATTTTCACCTACTGGAAAAAATGTTTTGGAAATGCTTAGGCAAATAATTTCTGTCCATATATAGTGTCAAGGTATTCCATTTGCTTATTTACAGAGGGATTGAGGACACAACATGGCTATGAAGTTCCTTATTTTGACCTCCACCCTCATCTCTCTGTGGACATCCTGGAATGGCCAGTTCTGAGCCAGTTCTGGTGTCCGGGGGACCATGGGGCTTTCATGTTGCTGTGGCCATCTTTTTTCTCAAATGCAAAATGGTCGAGTAGTGTAATGTGAGGTAGGTCCAAGACACTGTGAGGTTTCATTTTATTTTGTTGAGACTTTACTGCTAGAATAGAGCAAATATTTTACTGAAGTTTGAAAGTGTTTTTATGTCTTTTTAATATGGTCTGTTGTATATTTACTAAAAAAAAAAGTTAGTTTTTTTCTTTTTAAGAATTTCCCTTCAATGTGTTTCCATCTGAACTGTATTAGAGGAATCTGAAAAGTTGAGCTTTTTTCCTTTACTTGCAGACTTCTTACTACTTGTGCCCTCTGAGACCCCAGCAGAGATAGCTAGGTGCATTGCTTTGGGATTCCTGACAGAGGATTCCTGCTAACCCAAGTCGGAGTGTTGCTGTGCCGGTTCAGTTGCTGAGGACTGCTTGATTACCTCCCCCCTGCCCATTGTCCTTCTTTCAAGTTCTAAAAACTGTTCATCAGATTTATCATTGCTTTTTAAGAAAGTCTTCATGAGCATGACCTGAGGTTTTACAGGAAGTCTTGAAATAAAAGTAATAATATTGTTATACATTCTCTCACATTCAGCCACACATGCTATCACAAAAGTAGCCTTGAAGCTGTTTTAGTTTTACAGCAAAGAGTGTTTCTTTTCATATCAGGTAATCCGATCTGCTGGGTTTTTTTTCCCCCTTGGCTTTGAAAACATGCCTTTATATTAATAATCCTGGATTTTGTGCTGAAAGTTGATTGCTCTAATTGCTGATTGGTATTCAGTAACACTAAATAAAGGCTCAACATTTTCTCTTTTTCCTTTTTCTACTCTGAAATCTGTCAATGTGTATTTTTAGAGTTCACCATTAGTGGATGTATAATCTTTGTGTCTGCTTTTATTCTTGGCCACTGGGAGTTTTGCTACCAGCAATAAAAGACAACCTCCATGTTGTACTGCACAGTATAGATATTGTAAATTTTGGTCTTGCTTTCCATTGATCTGGTTTGCCATATGGGAATCATATTCAGCTGATCTTTATTTCCTGAGTCAGAAATTCTGTTTTACCCATCTTTGGGGCTTTCAGCATTTATTCTCAGTGGGCTGTCAGGTATTGCACATGAAAGCAAAGGTTCAAAGGCATATAAAGAAGGTTGAGGTCTGAAATGTTTACTTAACACCGTGTTTTTGTTTTTTTTTTCTTTTTACAAACATTTGCCAAACTGGAGTATCAGCATGAAACCTTACTAAATTTTAGACTTTTTATACTCTATTATGAGCATTTTACACATATGTAATTTTGGTGTAGCCTGGAACACATCAGCTGTAAAGTTGCTAGTGTAAGTTTGCTAGCGACAGCATTAACAGCATTTCAATTAGTTTTTTTAAGTTTATCAATTATTTTTCTCAGAGGTTTATTTCCTTTCACTTCTGTTTTTGTTTCTGGAACTGCCTCTAACAGACTGCCATTGTGCTACAAAGAAAACTTAAATGAATTGACTATGCAGCTTTTAATTAATATGACAAGTAAAATTTTTAAAATAAAGATACCATCCTCTCTCTTTGCAATGTCATTCCACTAAGAGAGAGAATGAATTTGACTGAAAGTGAGAATGAGCTTGTTGTTGCTCACCTGTGAAGATGCTGCCACCAATGAGGTAAACAGTCATAATCTTAACAGCTTTTGTGCCTTAATATTTAATCTCTTGGGAAACAAATGCCTAAAATTTGAGGGATTTGAATCACTTGGGGGCAGTGATATAGAGGCTCTAGATCCTATTAGTGTAGTTGGATTTTTTTCTTTCTCATTTGTACTGAAGTGTATTTAAGACTTAGCATACTGAAGTGTGTCTGATGTTCCACTTCCATCTTCACTATATCTCATTTTGCTTTTTATTATCAAGCAAGGAAATAATCAGGGATCTTGATACTCAGTAATAGGATTTTTTCTCTTTTCTTCTGGCCCCTTTCTTCTTCATTGCCAGGAGGATGTAGAGCACTAGGATTGGCTCGAAGTGACTGTTTTCATCTAGAGAAGATGTGGTTAGGTGTGCCTAGGGTCATATTTTGTTGTTG
>VYZW01046455.1:1920-29037 GCA_013401315.1 Balaeniceps rex
AATACCTAATGTTGGATGCCTTCTGCTCTTTACAGACTGATCACAGTAATTTCACTCCTTCCGTTGTTCACCAGGACCTCTTATTACATGCACTGTGTGGGTCTAAACCATGCTGGAGGCTACGCGGCATGGTCAAAATTGCAATAAAAAAAAGTTATTCTGTCTTTGAATAAAACAGAACACTTCACAAAAATCAATGAACATATCACAGTATTCCCACTTTACACATGAGGAACAGAGAGCACAGGGGAAGATTAAGCAACTTGCCACAGTCACATGAAGTCCATATCCATAGCAAAGGAAGAAAGATATTCTAAATCTCAGTTTGGCCCTTTAATTACAAGATATTCTGTTTCTACAGTTTGTGGGTGTTTTGGGTTTTTTGGGTTTTTTTCTGCTGGTGAAACAAAACAACAATTGAGTACACTAAACTTGAGGAAACAATGGGGACTACTAAATAGGACTTGCACACCACAGTAAATGCCTTTATCTCCCAAAATAAGAAAAATTACCAGCACTGCCATCACCCTTAGGGGGAAATGTGTGTCAGTCAAGTACAGTCAATACATTTTTTCCACTATACCGGCTGAAACGACATTCTCCCCAAGAAAACAACTGTGTCAGTAGTGAACTGAAAAGATGAATGATGGCATTAGGATCAGAAACATAATTCCACCAACTTTTCCTATTTCTCAGAGATATGACATGCTGAAACAGTCCTGATGAGCTTGGCAAGCACTATTGACTTGATTGGAGATGGAAGGACCACTGCACAGCAGCAGCAGATAAGAGTTTTGCAGCAGTGGCTCTTCTGATCAACTGCCCACTTTCAGTCTCCTTCCTAACCAAGAACAATAAGTCCTTTTTATCCTAAAGCAAGGATCTTTCACAGTGAAGTATGTATAAGCGTGTATATACATATCTAAGCGCTTCCTTCCCAAACAGGTCAATTTTTATTTCCTTGCTTTAGAAAGCTGTCAAAACCTGCTTTTTACCAGTCTAATTCAGCTGCAACACATTCACAGCACTGGATTGCTAGGATGCACTAGAAAACAGGGTGTGCGTTCATCCCTACGTACACCAGTGTATAAACAAAACTCCAGCAGTCCATGCTGGAAGCAGAGCTATGAAAGAAAGGCGACTGAAGCTGCAGTAGCAAGTGAATCCAGACAGGCAGCTTTTTTGCGTGTGCTGAACTGCTCCATGGTGCCCAGGCTCTGGAACCCTGAATTACAGCAAGCCTGACCGAGCATCCTCTGCAAGTCGCACCAGTAACTAGAACTAAGCCTGCAAAACGAGTTTGCCTCCCATGTAAACAAAGCCAAAAAGCATAGGGAGAATATTCATCCCTTAATAATAAATACTAACATTTTTCTTGATGAGTTCTCACAAACTCAAATTCCAGCTTCAGAAGCTGAAGTTTCCAAATTGACAAAACTCACTAAATAACTTAGTTCCTATACTTACTCATTTGTAGAACTTGCAGATAGCTGCCACACGTACTCATTGCCAGAGTGAGAGAAAATAGATCAAGTGGCTGCCACTGGCTTTAGAAAACATATAAGTCTGGGAGGAGGGGAAGTATCCCAAATCTTGTAACTGCTAATAGTCAGTGCCACCTATGGTTGATGTTGCAGAAGCAGAGATCCAAAGAAAGACAAAAAGGTGCCTGGAACTTTTAACAAGCCCCAGGTTTTTCAAATGGCTTCAGGAGAATAGATTAGACAAAGAAGATTAATAATCTTGTCTACTCTAGACCATTTACCATGACTGCAATAGACAACTGTGCTAGTACCAAAACCAGGTCCCAATTCTTTCTATGATTTTGCAACAAGAACATCTTAAAAACACACAAAAACTTGTGAAGTGCAGCTTTCCACTTACTTATCTTACCACACTCACCCCGTCAAGTAAGACTGATCACGTTTTTATTAATGGCTCCGTTTCAATCACTCAATCCGATTCTGCTGCTGCGGCTGCTTTATCCAGTGGTCAGGAAAAAGATGCCAGAGCTTATTTCATCAGGCCTTGTAAAATCCTCCCCCATCACCCTAACGGAGTATCAGCAACACTTTTAATTTTCAGGGAAAGTTAACTAACAGAATAGACAAAATAATTCCCTCCAGAGGTTTTGCAGCAGTCTCAGTTCAGTACACAAGGCCATTAATTACACAACTGCCTCTAGCATTAGCAGGAATCCGGTAGCTACAGCACTGGTTGAGTTAAGGCTGCCTTCAGCATCTGCACAGACAATCTATTTACTTAGAGAAGTTATGCAACACCTCAATTTCCTCTTTTCTTTACTATCGTAAAGCATGGTAACAGAAGGAAAGGGGGTGGAGATGGGGGACAGGCATTTCACAATCTCAAGCAGGGCACAGCTACCTTTCAAACACGTACCTAAACTGGAATTTGCCTCTAAAATCTGCCCAACTCGATGATACGTTCGAGCGCCAACTCTTACTTAAAACTTGATTAAATATTTCCAGAGAAAAGGTGGTGTTACACAGTTAACCAATGCTGGAATCAACTGCATGCCTCCGATGTAAAGTAAGAATGTTTTTAAAAATCTGATTAATTTTATTTGGGGTTTTGTTTGTATTTTTGTTTGATTTTTTCCTCTCCAAATACAGCAGTCCACTCCAGGCTGAGTTGTATTCCAAAATTCTCATCAAGATTTTAGTGTTATCAGGCATGCTCATTCAGTAAAGTTGGCAGTGAAAGTTTTAATTCTGCAAACATCCTTCTACTTTCCGTTTAAAAAAAAGAAAACCAGGAAAATCGCATGCTGCCCAAACTGATATATTCCATGGCACTAGGCAAATTGAGATATCAAAAACACACACTCATCAGTCCTCCTTGAACTGTGATCTAAAGAATGTACTTCATATCTCTATTGATACACTAATAATTGACAAAAAAAAACCCAAAACAACAACAACAAAAAGAAAACCCCAAAACCCCACAACTCCCAGAACTGACTGTACTCAAAAGAGGAATTACAAGAAGTCTCAAAGCAGTCACAGCAATCTTGACGGGTGAAATGTTTTCAAGGACTTGGATTTAATCACATGTCATTTTCTTTTCCTCTAATCATTTAAAGTCATAGGTTGAATTATTTATGAACAAAAGTTAATTGCATTGAAATGCAGTATTGCCCTGTATTTATCTCACACCTTCTTTAGAACTCAACCGCCTGCCACTAACTGGTTAAAATCTACAAAAAGTCAATACAGAATTTAAGATAAGATTTAACCATTTCTGCAGTATTACTGCAATTAACTTCCATAATCTTGTTAGATACGGTCAGGTCCCTTGATCTTGCGATCTGCTGTGTAAATTGTGCAACTGTTTTTTACCGACTTTTGCTATCATTACAGTATGTGTTTGTATTTAGAAAAAAAATCCAGGGGGAAGAAGAGCTCAATCACAAAATATTTGCTTTGAATAAATAAGTTTTAACTAATTAGTCATAATTAAAGCCATCATTATTTGAGTACAAACAATCACATCACAGAGCCTCCCCATCCGGCATTCTTCAGAATTTTCTTAGCTGTCAAAGGATCTCGAAGATCAACGACTTGCATGCATAAGGCTGTATTCACACTCCTTGCAAGGTGTAAACTGTAAGCTCAAGGGTACACTCATATAAATATACTGCACATCTATGAAGCGTTAATCTTAAGTCGGCAAGGCCGTATGACGGAAGTAACTATTATAGTGCATGACTGCTCTTCAGCATGCAGCGTTTTCCAAGTCCCTCATTTCCTTAAAGCAACTCATTTACTTGTCACCTGCCAGGACAAAGAGGAGAGAGAGGATTTCGCAAATACCTCTGTGGCTTTTGCATGGTGATAACATACCAGGAAAATGGATTTTCATTTTCTCATCAAGTTATTAGATTAGGTTTACATGCAGATTTAAATGCCTAGGACAAGTCTGCCACCTGTCCTGAACTTAATTAGTCGGGAACGTCTGGATGACAAGAGCAGATACTTCAGATGTTTTGGAGTGACCACAAGCAAACATCCACATCATCACCAACACAACTTCAGTGATGCCAAGAATGAAGCACGGAGCACAGCTCTCTGTGAAACAGCCTGA
This sequence comes from Balaeniceps rex, assembly GCA_013401315.1. Taxonomy (NCBI): domain Eukaryota; kingdom Metazoa; phylum Chordata; class Aves; order Pelecaniformes; family Balaenicipitidae; genus Balaeniceps; species Balaeniceps rex. The sequence goes on from VYZW01046455.1 coordinate 6,025, forward strand.
ATTTTATTAATGGAGTGCGTCATACTTCTCATCAAACACACAACTGACATCAGCTGAGCATCTATAAAACCAGAGAATCAACTGTGTAAAGTCTGCAACTGAGTTAAGGAAATGAAGAGCACTAGCTTTCTCATTAAAATATGGGTGCATATTAACACATTATTGTGGGGGGAGAGATGAAGGGTCAAATCCTGTAAGACTGTTCCTCAGCTTTGTTCTTGTTCTGTTTATCATAGCAGCACATCTAAGGTTTTCATATTTTTATACCTCCCCTCACATACCCCCCCCCCCATAGGACCAGTGCAGCAGATTAAAAACTAGGAAAAACCCCCACGTTTTCATTTAAAGAGACAAACACATCCATGTTCAGGTATATTTCACATCTTAAAGCTAAACCAAAACCCCCTTAAAAGGTTAATTAGAATTTTATCTGTGTAGGTACATAGCAACTACTGACACAGATGCTAGTAACTGACTGTAATACAGAGAATTCAGTTATCTATCTCCTTACGTTGCCATTGGCATGTACAATAAATTTGTCTCGTTAGCAGGGGCTACTTAGTTCGCTGTAGTAAACAAAGCTGCTGATAACGACACCCTCGCATACTTTTCATTCATTCACATATTTTTCTTTACTTAAGACTTCTGGCATGTGCCATAGAAGAGCCGAATGTTAAACATTCCTGGAGTGTCACAATATGTAATACAATAAAACAGATTACAACCATACCTTTCTTTCACAGCAGTGGTGCCAAGCACAGGTACACTGTAGCAATCAATTTGTTCTGCAGACAGTAAGGCTTTCATAGAATACTAATGCAAAATCTCTTTTCTTTCTCCTTCGACTTGACTCCCCAATGCCCGGGTCCCGACCAATACAAGGAGGAGGGTGGAATGTCTTCTGCTGAGATAACCACAACTACTAATCAAGTATACGTGTACAAGGGCACAGGATTAAACCTCCACCAGGCTTGACTCGGGCACCGAGAGCAGCTAAACATACGCACAGCAAGGTCAGAATTAAACACATACACACACACACATGCACGCGCACCTACTTGAGTGAACTAATTTATCACACTTTACCACTGACGGCTTTTTACCTCAGGGGAGTAAAATTACATCCTGGTGAACTGACGAGGTTCAGACACAACAGCTTCCAACAACAAATCAGATCTCACAGAAATGGGAAGCGTGCTCCTAGGTGAACACTCCTCTCCCAGCTTAACAGGCTGTTTCAGAAACTCGGTGCATGCCGCCCGTGTCTGTGCATGCATGCACACGTTTGTGCACGCATGTGTGTGTGTGCATGCGTGTGCACACGCATGCATGTGAGAGACACCATTAGGCATTGGCTACAGCAGAACGATACCATTAAAGTTCAAAACCAGGCAATAACTCCCTTTCAGAGAGTTTTCTTTTTGATTGTATTTATCTTTACCTCTTAACATAATCAATCAAGCCTAATTACTCCAGAAGAAAGCATTTTATTATTGTCTAACATAGCAAATGTCAAACAAGCTGTTCATTTACCTTGAAGTTTATTAGCATAGAAATGCAACATGAAGATGCTCTCAAAATATTGTCACTTGTATTCACAACATTTTCGAAAACCCACTTAGCAGGTTTTTATTGCCTGGCATAGCTGGATACTGTACTGGTTCTTAAAACAGGCAAGGCATTATCTTAACTGTATCGCCCTTGAGCTAATGTAAGACTTTTTCTTCAAACGTTCAATTTATATTTAACTTTTCTCTTTGGTTCTTTTTATTTAAACACTTCTCCCACATTCCAGTCAGCCGTACATATGCGGATACAAGCGTTTTCATAAAGGTTCATACATGTGCATTTCAAGTAGAAGTGGAAAGTGAAATGCTGAAATTGAAAAGCAGGGATTTTTCCCCCTCCTGAAGTTCTGCCCCGTCATGCATCCTTCCTGGCATTTTCCTTACAGTACATGCAGATGTACATTTTACCAAAAACATCGAGATGAACCCCATAAATTGTCACCGGCAGGGGTTTAACAACATTGCTTTTGCATGTGATCTGTACTGGGAAGAAAGCACTGCACAAATACTCCCAAAAATAACCCCCAAAATACCATTTGGCACTTCACCTAGAATAAATTAGCAAAATATTTTTTGAAATACCAGTGGCTTCACAGAGACACCAAGAAAAAGCAGCATTAATCAATACTGATGAGTTTGTCCTTGACATACTGACCGTGTCATCGGGCTATTGTCATGTGATATCATGTCATTTCCCCACCTGGCTCATGACCTTGTCCTTTAAATGACCCAAAGCTTCTCTCAAGTAGCAGGAGGCCCCTCCCCGCTGTCTCAGCAAGGTCGAACGGGTCAGCGTGTCCTCATCTATAATCCAGCACCATTTGTCAGCAGGGAGGCTGGAGGAGGCAGGCTTGCTACAAGGGGAGAATGCCCAATTAGGCAGCTGTCACACAAAGCATAGGCTGCAAAATTATCCCCTGTCAAAAGAAAGAGCAGCTGCGGGTGCCAATTACAGCAACCTTTCAACCCTTTAGGTACTGGAAACTACACAGAAGTAAATGAAGTACAATTAGTGATAACAAATCGATGAATTAGGACAGTAAATTAGAAATTACTAGCAGGTGAGCTTAGGTCTCGCATCATATTAAGGGCACAACACACCCCAGGCAAGGGCAGGAACGTACAGATTTCACAGAGCACATCAGTTTCCTTCTATCCATCTTTCTTGCGTGGAGCCCGTTTTCCTCCATCGTTCTCTTCTCACAAGCCTTGCCCGAGCCAGATAGCACAGGGAAAGGAAAAAAAGCAACCCAAAGATTAAAGAAGTTGTAGCACCTGATCGTCCCTCTTTATCCTGGCAAACGCAGTTTCTTCCTTTCTCACAAGGAGGTCCTCAGAGCCAGCACAATCTCTCTTGAGTAAGCATACACCATTTCAGCCCAACATTTGACATTTGCTGCGCCTCATGTTCCAGCTGGACAATATTTACCCCCGGGGAAGAAAAAACCCAAACAAAAAAAAAAACCACAACAAACCCAAGAAGTGATAAACTCTCTTACATCATTTACACTTGAAACACTTACATCTGAGTTAAGTGCTAGACTTTTGACTACAGGGGGAAGACTTATTTCTCCACATTTCAGTTCTCCGATGCATCATGCAGTGGCATCTCTGAGCACACATACAGGCTTAAGTTTGCCAGCAAAGTTTCCATTCAACGCTTTTTTTTGCCTTTTGTTCCCTTGGCAAACAGCTTCCAAATATTTTTTCGCCCTCGCTATTTTCTTAAGCAGCCAACCTGGCAAGTTACTGTGTGCTGGTACCAAAAGGCAGGTCCTAGAGACCGTGGTAAACCCAGCTTCTCCCGGGCCGGTGCAGCAGGCCCTGAGGTCAGCCCACAGAGGGGCAGCCATCTTACTAGCCCCCAGGCATTTACAGAACAAAAAATCTAGAAAGAACAAGGAGGGAGGGAAATAGGAGGATAAGATTAAAAGGATGGATAATTAACATACAGCCCCCTCAAACTATGCTTAAGACAGCTGTACCAATGCCTTTATATTTAGGTGCTTTGAGTCAAAGAAACAAACAAATCTGAGGAACAAAACTCCAATTCCAAGACGCCATCTCCTCTTTCCAGCCAGCTCACAGTCATTTCAAACTAAGCGAAGTTGCCATTTATCTTGTCAATTCTCTCCTTTCATTCCCCATTCCCTAATCTCAAATCCACCTTCTTTATATTCTTATGCCTTGCAGCCACATCGAGTACCGAGGACCGTAGTCCAGATTTCTCCCAGCAGCAGTTCTGAAATAAGACCTGTATACTTGCACTGTAATTCATACATGTACTCACACACACATGTATATTTATGCTAATGCATTCACTGAAATATGAAATGTGGTAGAAATTAAAGTCACTTATCTCCAAGAAGCAATTTCCTATGGCTATCTCTTGATCTCTAGCCAGCACAGACTATTTCACTGTTTAAAAAAAAAAAAAAAAAAAATCTTGCTTTCATAACTCTGATAAGAGAAAGCATAATACAACCCTAACTAAATAGATGTAAAAATGTTCATTTAACAGCAGTTGCAGTAATGCTCATCAAGTTTGACATTTTCTTTTGAGCAGCATATGGAAACTGTAGAGTACTGAAAGAGTTAATGTGTTTAGAATTCAGTTTCCATCATACTTGGGTGACTATCTCTTTAAATAATTTAAATCCTCTCCATCAACTACAAAGCTGTTTTGAAGCCATTTAGCTTTGTTCTTTACATGTGTTCTAATTAAGAAATGACCTTGTCATCACACACACCAGAAATCCTGGATTATTTCCTGCAGCAAAAATCTACAAAGCCCCCCCCCCCCCCCACAACACCACAAAAAAAAAAAAAAAAANAAATACACTTCTTCCTTTAGTGAGGAACTGAGGAAGTTGTTGGTTGGCTGAATGCTGAAGCAGTTTCACCGCATAACATTTTTTTTTTTTTTGTGTGTGTGTTGTTGAATGTCACAGGGCGGGTTGGTGTGACCTTGAGCTGCATCAGCAGCACAGCAAGGGTCGAGATGCCTGCAGGCGCCCTTGTACTGGATTTGCAAGACAAAAACCTTCAAACTGGCTGAAGGACATCTTAAATCTCTTCAAAGGTTTTCCGAACTAATCTGGGCTGCTCTTAGCCGGATCTGTGCCAGTGTGCGAGGCAAAATTAAAAACAAGGTCTTTGACAGGATGTTGTCTCCTCTTAACCCTTCTCGTGCAGGAGGCAGTGCATCACAGGCGTGCTGGAGGGACACTTTAACAAGCCACAGAGAGGAGCACGGTTCCACCAGCAGCATTCTTTCATAACGAAATTATGTAAGCAACTGTTTACTAGGAACGGTGCTGTTGTTAATACCGAACATTCAGCCGGCTCTCCACGCAGCCACCCCCATCCCTCTCCTCACCCCCAAACTTGAAGTGTCATTTTTCCAACTGGTGTTGGTGCCGGAGCACTGCAGCCACGTATCTGGCTCTGCAGGCTCGCTCTGCAGACTGCAGGTGGGAGAGAGGGGTGCTCGGCACCTCACGGTCCCAGCCCCTCCGTAAATACTGTGGGTGAAGATTTTTTTTTCCCCCAGAGTGAAAGCGGCAGCACCTACCACGGTATGTTGTGTGTTTAGGCGAGGCAGATAAGAGGAGGAGGAGGACGGTCAGGAACAGGCAGAGGGTTGCTTTGGCAGGCATCAGACTTGTTTTATGAGAAGAAATTAAAAAGTGTCCACTCCTCATCTTAACTTATTTCCTTCTCAGTCATCCCGAGCCAAGAAGGAAGTAGAGGAGAGGATATTAATATGTGACAGGCCTACCAAGAGCTTGAGAGCATGACTGTACACACTGGGGAAACAAAAATAACTAAATTAGTCGCCCAGCCTGCCTGCTCTTGACTGCTCATCATCTGACAAGCGACACAGGCTTTCTAAAAACTTGAGCAAGCGCACAGAAATAACCTCTAGGAAAGGCCCTAGGAACACATGGTTGCTCTATGAAACCACAAGTTTACCCAGTGGATTTGGCAGCATTATTCGAATGCAACTATCGACACATCAAAGGGGTGGATGCTTTCTTCAGAAACGTATTTGCACACAGAATCTCCAATTCCAACTTCAGTAAGAAAGCGCTTGCCAACGAGGAGTAGCCTTCTGTACGCTTAGTTAGAAAGTAACATGCATTCCCAAATCTGAAAGCGGAGAAAAAAACATCACTACCTTCTCCTCATCCGTTTTAGTGGTGGAGTTATTGGTCAGACTAAACGATCAAATTTCGGCAGGAAAAAATAAATACAAATGGGTTAAAATAACCTCAGCTTAACCGAGAGAAGCCAGCATGGCACTTCAGAACTGTCTTTTACTATTTCTAGGATATCTGCCAAGCCCTTGAGAAGAGGAGGAAGGAGGAGCCACTCGTACCAGCAGAGGGTGTTGTGATTCTTCTCTGGTTGAGCACCCAGGGCTTCATTTAGTCTGGTTTTGTACAGTCTTTTTTTAAGTACTATAGTCTATTGGACAGGAACAAAACAGATTTAAGTTTACTGAAGAAGGACACAGCTTTGGCAGTTATGTCACAACTGTTATAACACTACCCTCCACCTCCCACTAAAATAGATTCACTCCATCACTCTCAAGAACTGAGGCTCTTCTCACAAAATACCCTCCTTGTTAGAAGGCTTTAACAGTTTTAAGAGTTAGTTTTCAGCAATATCAGTGATGGTGCCTTCTGTATCAGCAGAGGAGGAACTCACACCATACAGAGGCTTTTCCACAGACCTACCCAGGTTTTCAAGGCATTTGTTATGCTTGGACAGAGGGCCACGGCATTCCCTCAGCGCCTGGATGTCAGAACAAACCCAGGGATTACTCAGAGCGGTCCCAAGGCTTGCTCTGCCCTAGGGACCCGTCCCACCTCTGCTCTGCAGCCGTAGGGGAGTGGGAGGCTAGAGCTGGCATGCAACCACGCATGCCTTCACTACCACCTCGGGGCCTCTGGCAAATGGAGATTGAGCAGATCCACGCATGTGGTTCATTGATCTTTCTGCACAAATGTGTCCTTTTTGTGGCCTTTGAATGGCAGGGTGCCATTCAGGCAGCCAGCTGTGGTTTTTTTAAAAAAAAAAAAAGTTTGGTCACTTAGCCTATTACACAAATTATTGCAGTACTGGGTCCTACACCGTGTTTCCTAGAAAACTTTCCAGTTTTCCCCAGAGTTACCAGAAAAGGGATTAGGAGAGACCAGCTTAAGTAGTTCACATGTTGCATGTTAGCCTAGCAGAACACACTAAGAAGTATTTTCACAGTATGTACAGCTGACCACGCAACATCCGCGATTTCTTAAGTTTCTCTAACACGTAACAACAAAAATATATTATGGGTTTTCCAAACATCAAGTGTTGTGAAAACCCCCAAAAAAAACCAAAGAACTCGTGTTGCAATGTTCCAGCTGAGCAGGGTGATTTAAAGATGCAAGGAAAGCTTTCAAGCCAGGTAGTCACTGCTGCCAAGTATGGGACACATTGTGTGGCCCTGCCAAAAGCAGAAGCCAAAACCCAAAAATACAAATTAGCAGCTTTCTTCCAGGGCCACAACAGTCCAGCGAAAACTTTCCAAATCAGGCTGTCCTAAGAACATCAGACAGAAGCAGCGAGTGCAGTTATGCAGCACCTAGCCACGACTCAAAAGCTACAGCAGCAACCTGTGCGTCCATACACCCAAAACACAGCCATCGTGACACCCTAACATCTGTGAAGTCAGACAGTCATTCATTTCTAATGGTCTTTGCAGCTACAGTTTCTCATGGACGGCAAGTGCAGAGAGGCGGGCTGTTCTCTATCCACTTGGCTCCCTACATAGGTGTGCTCGCACAAGCACGTGCAAGCCCTATAATGGATGGGATAAGCATTTTACAACCCATCCAAGTACAGGCTGTCCATGCAACTTTAATTCTGCCATTTTCTAAATGCTGATTCTGACTATACAATGTTAGTGTTCTTTAAGCATAAGGCAGTTATTTCGTACACAGTGTACCGCTGCGCAGCAAAAAAAAAAAAAAAAGTATAAAGATGGCGGAATTTAAATGTATTATTCTCTTCCCACCTGGGCCCCATTATTAAATGAAACCATATCTGCTAAAGCAAAGACGCTATTGACAAAAACATCCTCTTGGGAGCAAACGCAGATACTCCCATCGGTACCGGTATTAACAAGGAACAGTTCAAAAATTGTCCTGAGACCATGTCACCCCACATTGCTGACCTAACTTCCCAGCAGCATCCAAAGCAGCCCTTGGTCCAGTACTGCACATGAGAATTTTCTGGAAACAAGAGCTGTAAATGTGATTCTCATTATTATACATTCCGTTACGCTGTTTACGAGATAGCTATAGTGTAAAGCAATGACAATTATTTTTAAGTGCAAATTATGTAAGGGGGGCTACTTATTTTATGTAACTTGACTAAATGGAAGATTTGATAAATTGTTCTTTATAGTGCTAATATACTAATATATTAGTAGTACTAACACAGTAAAAATTAGTATGCTTTCATGAAATGTATCACCAGATACAAACTAAGGACTGAAGGATAAAACATTAGCACAGATAAATCTTAGAATGGTTATAAAGAAAAAGAAAAACGTAGCTGAAAAATGAAGATGAATACTATTATAAAGTGTTAGGTACATCTACTTAATTGTCTATATGAATTCTACCCATCTTAACTAAAGTCACGGAAAGTAGATGTAAAGAAGCAAAGGTAGAGAAGCCTTATTAGCATATTAGTTTCAAGTGCACTTAATATAGCTAGCATTCTTATACAAGTATGCAATATACTAGTTATACCAGTATGTAAGAAACTAATATTATAACTACTGCTTAAGAGTAACAGCTAAGGGCAAGAAGTACTGAATAATGTAGATTAAAGTGATCAAATACAGTGATTCTTTCCATATCCATGGGGGGAAGTCTTAATAGATTATTAGTGTTTTTACAGTTACAAAGGAAATAACCTTATTCTACTGAGATCTCAATACCCAGGCATCTTCTGCACCTTGCTAGTGAAAACCAGACATTTAATTTAGGTCTCCCAACAACTCAAATATTCACAGCAACAATCTTCTGCAGATGTTTTACCAAAAGCAGTAACTTCCAACCCTGGGGACACCTCTCCACAAGGTGTTTCTCAAAAAAGCAAGGCTGACTACTTGCACAGATAGCACTACTCATTTTGAGGGGTTCATTTCCTCCTTCAGACATCTCAAATATCCATCTAAGGACGTTATCAACACTTCATATTACATACACTCATGAATATGGTTTATTCTAGTATTTAACTTGTGTCCTGATCAGGAATTACATGAGCATTCATAGGAGAATAAGGACTGTATCTGTGTTTAAGATTAAGTGTGTTTTGCTGAATCAGGGCCCTGAACCTTAATGCAGGTTTTTCTCATTGCTGCGCCAGTTTATTTTATTCAGTACAAAGCCACCAATAACCTTTGAGTTCTTCTGCTCAAGGTCATTTTTAACATTCACAAGCACAGCTTTTTGGCTGTCTGCAGAGCAGAGAATTTTTTTAAAGTGCATTTCAGAGCAAAGTGATGTCTGGAAACATCTTTAAATGGTGAAAAACATGCTTGAAAGTTGCCTTAATCAGTTGCCTGTTAATAATTCTACCTGGCTACCTTTATTACCGTAGGCTCTAATTTAGCCTTCAATCTCTGCGGTTACCCGTATCTGGAAGGTATAAACATGATGTAAAAATCAGTTTCAACTCCTGCAATCTCAAAGTCTAAGCGACACCTCCCACCCTTTGAAGGCATCCTGTATAGAATCAGGTCCTTGAGCTCCTTCCCCTGCTCTGCCAGACACAACCTTTTCTACGTTTGCACTTAAAGTGGGGGTGGGGAGCTACCTACATTTAACAATAATTTGCAATAGAAAAAAAAATCCACAGATTTGTTTATATTATGTTTTATAAAGTTAAAGAAGATTCCCTGTTCCCCAGTCCTTTCATCACTCCAACCTCCTTAGGCTTCTGTATCACTTCTTCCTTCTTACAATTAAGGATGTGGGATTGAGGAGGGAAAAGTAAGCACTTACATTACTCTTTTGATTGTGCTGTATTAACTATTATTAATACTTTGTCAGCACCTGATTGCTAGAGAAATATTACAAGCCTGAGGAAAAAAAACCCATTGTGTTTTGTTTTTTTTAGACAAATGCATCAGTCTCTGTATCATCACTGAAATACTACATTGCCAATAGTCACCTCCAAATACTGTTGTTTAAATACTCTGCTATTGTCTTTGGAAATCTCAGGTATCATTACAAAGCAAGAAGTAGCATAGTGATGACAGAAAATACAGCTAGTTATGAGAAGGGAAGAACTGGAAGTGTCTGGCAGGCAACCATCTTTTGTGCACATGCACTTTATTTCCACATGTGTGCATCTACGTTAGACATGCATACTTTACCCTGGTACCCCAGGCCATTTTGAGAAGAGAGTAAGAAGCTGACAACCAGATGAGCCCAACAGAAGAATTAATTACACTTGAGGATCACACTGTAATGCTGCTGCCATGTGTCCAACAAAACAGCTGAAGCCAACAGTAGTCAGCAGTGATTTCTGGTTATCAAGTGTATTTGGGTACTCAGTTGCCAACTGCATTTCCTTCTCCCAAACGTGCTTCATTTTATCTTCAATGATAATAATTCCTCAGTCATACAGTGACTCAAACCTCTTCTTCAGCTAGCAAGAGTGTCGTAAATCCATCTACCACACCTATTCTCTTACTATTTTGTTATTTCACTTCACAACATTCTTAATTTAGGATTGCAGGTGCTTTGCCTTATATGCAACCAAGGATTCCCACTTTACTGCATACATCTAAATTGCAACGTATCAGGCTCCCTTTCTTTTTTCAACCTTAGAAATTCAAATATTTATGGATCCCTAATACCTTTGTAAGTTTTAGACCTCCTAACTATTTCCTACCATATAACTCCGAAGTTGTATTAAATCTCACATTAAAGTCATCAGAAAGTTTAGTAGGAGCAAGCGAGATTTATCCTGTCCCTAGTCAAAGCCAGTGCCCTACGCATAGGTATGGACCAAGTCATCAGAACCAGTAACGTTTTTAAATTTAAAAAAAAAAAAAAGTAATAAAAAGGGAAAGGAAAGAAAGTTCTTAGGCAATTATCCAGAACTATTCTCTTCCCTTTCTGAGAAACACTAGATAGACCCTTTTAGAAACAAAACCTCTCATTTGTCTTGTGGTAAACATAAACCCTCAAAGCAAACACAAACAAAACATTGCCTCAATAAAATGAACGCACAACAGCTCTGTACTCGTAACAATTTTTTAAACTACAGCAGATCTTGCCAAACTACTGGCTTAGGAAAATATGGAGCACACTGAAATTGTTCTGCTTTTTCAGAAGGCACGTTAAGTTTGTATTTAGTATACACCACAAAACATAACTCCAGTTTCTCAAAGTGTAAAATGGTCCATTCAAGATTGTCCGATTCTTAATATTTTGCCAGTACTACAACCATCCCCACCACCACCCCCAGGCTGACTGATTTAAAGAATCAGAAATATGAAACTTTCTCAAGTTTTTTAAATGCATCCAAAGATTTCAAAACATTTACAAGACCTTTGCCACTTTTCAATTATTTTCATTTATGGATGACTAACTATATGTCTGTGTGCCACACAGACATAAAACACATTCTTTGAGAGGCATGAATCTACATAAAAACATATATTTGCTAAATTAAAATACTGTGAGAACAATTATTTTCTTCAAACAAAACCAAAAAGCAACTTAATCTTTTCAGCTTTCCAAACTTTCATTAACATCACAAAAATTGTTTGAGCTATTAGAAATGTACATAATATCCATAATAATGAAAAACAACATTATTCCATTATTTCACCTTTCCTGCTGTACAGGTGAACTACTATTAAGAAACCATGGAAAAGCAGAACATGCAATATTGGGAAAAAGCAAACTGAGTACTAATTTCAAAAAGATAAAGGAGGTGGAATGTTTTGGTTACTACTCTAAATATAACTTACATCCTTTATAAAATTGTTGCATACATAAATATCAGATGTCATCCTACAAGTTGTTTCAACTTTCAGCGTTTAATGGGTCAGCCATATTAGGGAGAGAACCAACACAAAACCCTAAACCTTTCCTCCTTGCAATATTTTGCGTGTTAGTATTAACAAGCGTCAAACAAAGCATCACCAACAACAAAGTATTGACCACTGGGGGGGGGGGGGGAAGAACCCCATTTATTTGCTCACAGGAGCAAAATTAATATTATAGTACCCCCTAAAAGGGTAAGATGACCAACAAATCAGACAACTGTACATAGAGTTCACCTATACAGATGGCTCTACATCGTGGATCCCAACATTACCCAAAGGATCTCCCATGCTCATGAAGCAGCCTTCTCCTGCGATCTGTCGCATCCACCATCAGAATATAAAGAATAGACGAGAAACGTCTGTGGGAAGAACCTCATGGAAAATTTCCTTCCCTTAATTCTCTTCTTATGTATGAGGTTTTCCACAGGAGGAGCAATTTGGCTCTGGAATATTCATGCTCACTACCACCTGACATCAAGGTTCATTTCTCTGTGAAAGAGTCTCCAAAGGATAATAAAGTAAAAGCCTGAACACTTGCAAGAAGCATGTAATAATGCAGAGAAGCAATAAAGATTGCTCCCGCCCTAAGCAAAGGGAATAAATAGATAATCACGGAAAAGAAACTACTACGATCTTCCAAATGCCTTCTACTTAAGAAGAGAAAAAGAACCTGGTCTTTAAACATAACAACCATCAACATCTAATGTACGTGTCTTTCAAGGCAAGCTGAGTCAGAAATTCACATAAAACCTCTTTTTTTTTTTTGTAATCCAAACCAGAATGCCCAAGCTGCAGCTTGCTGGCCAAATCCAATCCACTGTAACAATTTATCTGGCCAGCCACCCACTCCTTGCTGTCCTCCCCAATGACTAATTAGATATGGGAAGGAAGCAGGCAAGGGCTAGAGAAATTACTCTCACATCTCATTTCCCACCGCTATGTTTCGTAAGAACCTGTAGCCTCCCCTCTATCAAAAAACTGGGCATAGATTATCACGCAGTAGCGATGGTGTTCACGTAACTGTCACGTGGAGCAAAATTCACATACATTAACAGGCTATCTGTTAGCGTGACCAGTCCTGTGTCAGCATGACTGTGTATTACCCATACATTTCTGTTGCAACACATACACACTCCATCCTAATGCAGTTATCCGCACAGCTACAGACGTCATCTGCAGTCCAGACACTGTAACAAATTTTGCTCCCTAGGGAGGTTGGGCACTAGTTCTCCAAATCAACAGGTTTCACACCAATCCAGGCAACAAATGCCTTAAACAGCGGTGAGTTTCTTCCTTTCAGAACAGGCACAGGTCACTGAGGAAGGCTCTCCATGCTCACTGAGTAACATTTAACTGTAAGTTGAGAGTGACTGCTAGCTGCCACCACAACTCGATCAGGGCATGCATACTAATGCTCTTGGACTGCTGCCATGTTATCCATATATGTTTTATTACAGCTCATCTCCTTAATGTGCAAGACATTTATCTTTGATTCTTTCAAAATGATGGGGGGAAAAAAAAAAACCCACCCTGATACTGTAGAATTGATTTTAGCACAGTTCAGACTATTTAAACTGGGTCACTGTAAGCTCTTCAAGCAGATGTTTCTTTATCATCAGATACAAGTAACAGCACTAAGTTAGTTTTTGCTGTATTACCAGGTATAAGGGCTAGAATTTCTCATAACAATCAGGTAAGCTTCTAGCCAGTTTTTCCATTTATCAGCAGCAGGTTTCAAAATTAAAAATATAGAAAAGGAATTTTGCCTATGGAATCATCCTCTCTATTTTACTGAACCTTAAAACAAGCATATGCATCAGTAAGTACCAAAGACAACAGTGACTGAACCCAAGCAGAAGAAATTTAATCACAGTGGTTAGTTGGGGGTGAGAGGAGAACATGGACACAACACGACGACGACACGACAGACGGACGGATGACAGACGACACACAAGGGGTCGACACATGACAGTCAACGGAACAAACACAAAACTTGCAAAATTGAGTCCATAAATTCAAGAGCAGATTAAAGACCATGATTGACAAGGAATGAAATAAAAAAGAAAATCTCATAGACACCAACTAACCACCATCAGAAATATGAAGATCTTCCCATTCCTTAGGTGGACTGTGAAATCAATGAACGCAAATGAGAAAAAGCATCATTTCAAGAACAATGAAGGCTCATTGATATCCGCTTTTGGAACAAAGCTACTGGATTATATTCTGTTATTTAAAAAAAAAAAAAAAAACAAAAAACAAAAAAAAAAAAAAAACACAAAACCAACAAAACAAAACAACCCCTTCCCAATATGTTTTTTTGAGGATGAACTGTATCAGATATCCTGCAAGAACATAATTCATTCTAGAAACCTGAGTATCAATGGTGTGGGCGAGGCAGGGAAAAGTATACTTAAATTAACTTGACCAATTACTCATAAAAATTTACTAACCCACATGGAAACAGGATTTACTAGTCTTTCGCAATGGTAAAGAACACGTACAAAATTCTTTAATCCACCCATCAAGAAAACAACTTTCCACTTCCCAGTTGTTTGCTTTATAGATTTATTTCCTGTTTCACTTTAAATGTAAGCAACTTCTGAAGTCACACTTTCTTACAATCACTAACATGACATAAATGTCACACAATGTCATTCACCAATAGAGAAACACTGATCACATGTTACATGCGTTATATACACCACACTACCAACTCCCACAAGAAAAATGGCAGGAAAGGGCCAAAAACCTCCGACTAGTTTTCTTCTGTACTTACACAGTTGAGCTCCTCCATCAGAGTAGTTAGGGTTTCCGCTTCTAAGTATTAGTCTGTAAGGGTTCACTAAAAGCACAGTACAAACCTCGACGTGGATTTGAACTCTGGTTTCTGGGTCTATCACTATATGGTAGAAGTGGGCGAGCTCTCTTCCTCTATCACTGCACGTGGCATTTACTGTCTCCTACCTTGTTCTCTGTTCCTGTCATCTCCCCCTGATTTGTTGCCAAAAAAAAAAAGTACATTGGACAAAACATTTCCACACTCTCTTTAAAACAATTAAAAAGTTCTAACAAGTAACACTTACAGCCTGCTGAACTTGGTAATGTCCCCGTAAAAGATTTTTCCCCTTTAGTCAGATGTAACACTCCATAACTCTAGTTCTGTGGATGTAAACAAATACACTGAATAGGCAGTCTTCCGCTGCACACTCTCAAAATACGAGTCATTTCAGAAAAAAAGTTCTTGGCAGTGCATAGCTCTATGTATATATATGATGGCTTTATATGGAGAAAGATGCAGAATTTTTTTAGTTATTTCTAATAGGGATGCTCTTTGGCCAGAACGCCCCTGTTCTCCCGTGTGATGTCTGTGACTGAGCCAGGGAGCATAAGAGGCTGGTTCCCCTGAGAAGGGAAGGAGCTGTTCCTTGGAGAGGGAAGCTGTGCCAGATGAAGAAGCTGCTTCCCGCGGAGGCTGGCAGGTAAGAGGCGAGACCTGGTCTCTGCTGGTCCACCCCTCCAGAGCAGCCGCCAGCACAGCTGAGCACCTGGGTTACTCTCTCCTCTTGTGACGGCCAAAGAGAAAAGCAGAAACCAGAGTGCAGGGTTACAGTTTTCCATCAAGTTCTGTCTCACGTAACAAAACTTTTGCAACAGGCACACATAGTTGCAAATCCTCCAATGAAACTCAGATTTTGCCATGCCAAACTTGGCTTTTCATCACCAAATTTTTCTTTTTTTGTAAGTTTCTGGAAAAGACTTACTCTGTGAGAAGATAAGAAAGGGAGCAGATCTTAAATAATCTGCACTAAAAAAATCTGAAGGATCGAGCTGTTGCAGGCAAACAAAAGAAAAATTGTTGGTTCTCATTTTTGATCTAAAGAAGTATATGGATGTCAACAAAAGACAAAAAAAGGGTGATACATGACCTCAGACATTTGTAATGAAGAGGTTAAAGGATCCACATTGATTTCTCATCAGGAAAGAAGATATTCTGAGGCGACTTAGAGATTTTTAAAGTTACATAAAGCAACTGATTGAAAATGCAAGTAAATAGATAAGTCCTACAGAAGTATTTAATGCTAAGGGTAGTGGAATAAACTACTACAGGTGGTGACTGAAACAAAGTTTAAATGAGTTCAAGAAAGACCAAAATTAATTTCCAAGTAATGATGGAGCAGCAGCTTCAAAAACAGTCACTTTGCTTTTTGTTCATGCAAGGTAAGTCTTAATATTACATGCCACCATTTTAGTGCATCTCTTAGGTCTTTAATATTGTACACCATACGCCTTTTTTAATAAAGCAGGTTGTACATCCACTTTATTAAAACATTACAATGATTAGTCTCAAAAAGGAAAAACTGACATCGTACCAAACGTGCAGCACTCATGCATGGATCGGACCAGCCTTCCCAAAAATCACATTTTATACGGACTCAGGCCACCCCAGGCCTCAGGTACAACTGAAAGGCATCCTGAAAAGGATGCTCCCTGGTACTACAGCTGCCCCAAGCTGACAACTGCGTACCCAGCCAGGTCTGACGTCTTTCCCACCTCATTTTCCTCCCCTCAGTTACACAAGGGGAATAATTACGCAGTCCAAGGCTGTGAGACTATTTCAGCTTTTATCTGTGCCTGCAAGATGACCTCAATACAGACCTCTGGGGCTATGCTGAGCTTGGGCACTGTCAGAAGTTTGTCCTAAGCTCTCGGGACATTTGATGCTGGTCCTCTTATTTTCAAGACCTAACTCAAAAGTAGACCTGTCTTGAGTATGCCTTGAAAGAGATGCAGAGGATATACAGGAAAGTAAACAGTGCTTAGGGATACTGTCAGGCCAGGCGGTATAAATGGAGGGGGGAAAAAAAAAAAAAAAGGCAACATCTAAAAGAAAAGGCAAGGATTCAGAAAAAAAAGACAAAAACCATGAAGAAAGCACATCATCCCAAACAGATACAATAAGCAGTAACAAGATGAAAAGCAGGGGGATTAAGAACTAAAAAAGTAAATCAGATTTAGTCCAAATACTTCTAGTCAGCCATGCTGCAAGACAGCTCTTGCATTATTTCCTACATTTCAATCAGCACACACGCACTCACCCTAATAGCTATATCTTAATCCACATCAATTCGGTTTTGCTACTCAGCTCTAGATTACATCCTTGTCTTTCCCAGGATTAAGAGACTTTATAAGGGCTTGGTCATACAGCATGGCTTGTCACCCTGTGCACCCAACAGAGCCACCTTCTCTCAGACCTCTCCAGCCTCCTCAGTAGTATCTTCTGCAATCACTTCCAAGTCAGTGCCTAGGGTCACTCACAGCCCGAGTACAAGACCAATTCCTCAATGGCTGAAGGTCAGAACGCATACATGAGGATGGGGAGAAGACATGGGGGGTGGCAGGAAACGGGAAAAAAATTAAGGGAAGAATAAGGGGGGGGGAGTGGTGTTTCCAAATATGGAGTGCCAATCAGAAAAAGAGAATCGCCAGTTTAAAATATAACTTTAGGCTTTAAAAAAACATTAGGTGAAGAATCAGCCTTACTAGTCAATTAGCTAGCGCTGGGTATGAATCCAGCTGCTAGTATTACTTGAGCTTTCTCCGCCCTCCCCCCAATCACAGTTTCATTGTGAAAGAATTTAATTATTATTTTCATTACCAGATGCATACATTATAAAATGAGCCTGCACAGAGACAATGAGCACTTTAAGAAAATAGGTGTAATAATGAGAATGATCTGTTTATGGTTTTTTGCAATAAAGACACTCTCAATAAGGCTACCTTTTAAAACGTACTTTAATAAAATCATTCCTAATAGTCATAACACTAAATTTGACACCCCTCCTTTTCTTAAAACAGGATTAGCCCAGTGCCTTGAATTTTAATACAACTTAAAATCAAATCAAAACAGGGTTTTTTTATTAACTTCCCTACCAAAAATTTCCTGAAAAATTTAACTTGAGCACATTTCACAATAACAGAATATTAAAGCTGTTTTGTTCTGTTTTTTAAAAAAATCAGTTCCAGAGCATCCATTATACTGCGTACTCAGAGAAATAATACTGCAGCCACCATATAATATTCTGGTATTCCAAATAAACCATGGGAAAAATTGGTAAGAAAAAAATTAAATGCAGTTTGCAAGTAAAAAAAAAAAAAAAGATACATGTATTTATTTATTTAGGAGTTCTGAGGCATAAACAAAAATCTCAAAGCCCTGAAGTAATAAAAGTAGATTCATATGGATATGATAGAAACAAGTGAGAGAATGCTAACATCTGCATATTACTTGTAGTCCAAGCAAAAGATTAGAATTACTGACTTTTAGTAATAACAAAACATGAGTTCTTGTGTTTTACATGGCCCTATATTTAACGATACAGCCCAACACTCCAATTTCACCCAGGAACCAGCTTCAATAAATCACTTACTTTCCATGGCCCACCAAACATGTGCTAGGTGATTTACAGGAAAGCACCAAGCCTGTCACCAGAATGTACGCTCTGCTCTCCAGTAGCAGTCTCCCTGCAGACCTCACCGTCTGACCGCTTGTCACGTCTACGCACGCTCACCTGTAAATCAATCACTGCCAGATGGGGGCAATTCAACAGGCTACTACCAGCTCTTTGAAGGTGCTTCCTACTCCAGAGCTGGGTGAACCATACATGTGCTCGCTTCTTGCCAGCGATGCTGCATGACCCAGCCTCGTAGCTCAATCCACCGCTGGTGTCCACGTACACCCACACAAGAGGAGCAAGGAGTCACAATGGGTTTGCTTCTGCTGCCCCCGATATGCTTCCCTGGAGGGGTGTGTGTGAAGACATGGCAGAGGGGTGATACCCTTGCAACGCTTCGGCATAAATAGTTAGCCCAACCTGGGCAGATCTCTGGAGGCCCTGGAATGCCAGCTTCCATTTCGAAAAGGTGTTGAGTCGTTACTTGACTAGGATGGAGGGCATCTAACACTTAACCACAAGCCATAATAACAGAGCACCCTTGTCTTTCCATTCTTAGATGTGGATGCCAAGCCAGAACTCACTTGACCAAATAAAGATGTTTACAGTGTAGGTGTCTGTATCTGAGCAGGTCATGTTAGTCTCCCTTTACAGCCCATGAGAAGAACTAGGCTATTCTACTGAACTCACCCTGTAGCGCAGGTCTAAAGGAGGTCAAATGAATCACACCCTAAAAGCACCTATTTGTCTCCTGCCTGGTAAGAGTTCTACAGGGTTCCTGTTTCTCTTTGCTGAATACATACAGGGTCTTCCCCCCACCTTCCACTCAACAAGTAGACATCTATAATACAGGTGAGAGAAATCCCACGCTATGTCCTAGCACCATCTTAATCACCTCCATTTAAGAATCAGTAACTAAATATTGATTGTGTAAGTCCTCAGTTTCCCACTCAATACAGTGGCTGCCTGCTAGTGGGTAACACCAGTCCTTCACATAACTGCTTTTAGTTATATGACACCAACTGGCATGTTTATTTCAACATATTTGGCAGCTTGCACTTATTCCTTCAGTACTTCTCCCCTCAGATGTCACAAAAATTGCCTCACTCCAGGTAGTAACTCTTCTCATTAGCACAGAAACTTCCTCTCTTCATTACCAGTCTTCAAAAAAGACTTACCAAAAGATCCTTCCCTTTAGGTGTGACCTATATATTTTCCTCTAGTTTATTTCCTTTAAGTTTTCCATTTCTTAAGCCTTTTTTCTTTTGTTCTACACTTCCCCCCCCCCTAAAAAAAAAGTATTATCCAAAATCTGATGAAATCAGTGAATATTCAGTTGACTTTGAATCAAGCCACCTGATTAGGTTTATCATCTCTGTTACCTCTTACTTTTCCTTATAGAGTCCTCATTTTTATTGGATAGTCAAGAACTAAAATTATGAATATTCTCAAGTTCTCTAATTCTACTTCTATTTCCTAAGCTTTTCCAGAAACAAGTAACTTTTCCCCTATTTTCTAATCGCTTTAATGCCTCTCCTTTCTTCTCCTAAATGGTGCTCCTGAAGCTCTCCAGAAGCCAAACTGACTGGAAAAGGGTTAAAACGTGTTCAAGAAAGGGAGGTGGTAGACTTTTTCCATCCTGTCCAAAGCAGACATGCAAACTGAACTCTCAGCCTGTAGGACAAGGCAGTCTTTCACCTGAGCAAAAAGAGGCACGATGTAGCTGTACTGTTAGAAATTGGTCCCGGCTCCCTGCACTAAGGTTTAGGGCATTAGATCAAATTTATCTCCCCTCTTCTTCCCTCATATCCTTCTATAACCACAGTCATCTTGGTTGGCTGCCGGGCATTTGCAATAAGCGTTCTGACATCTCACAGTAGGTGTAAGAGAACAGAGTTTTTCCAGGCCAAAGTCAGGACTGTATTTATATTCCCAGAGTTCACTCCAGCGTTGGTGTGTAGTTCTCATGCAGCACTCCAGACAAAACCCCTCCTTCTCAAAACTACTTTTGCTCCTGAACATTTTTCTTCACTGAACTGGCCAACCGCATCAGAAATGACATGGCCAGGAAAAAAAAAAGCATCAAACACCTTCTTGTGGGGTAAAGCGGCCCTATTACAGTCTATTCAGCTGTGAGGCTTGGGGAGGGTACTTTAAGCTTAAAGAACTTGGCCATGGTTTTAATGGTTTGACAAATGTCCTTTCCCAGCAGGATGGAAGCTTTCTGTGCCTGGCAGTGAACTGTAGTCTTCCACAAAGCTGAAAGAAAACGGCACTTACCTAAATTTAACTTGCCATACTTGCAAACTGGTCTGTGTGAGAAGTGTCTTTTGCTTTCACTTCATGCAAAACGTTCAATTAAATTCTCTCAGGAAAAAAAGCCCTTTTATGTATAAAGGCATGTGTGCTATTTTTTCTTTAAAATATATTTCACTTGTCTTCCCACATGACTCAAGTGGAAAATCTTAGTGTAGTGATTATAAACCCACATTAACCTGCCTTTCTTCAGGGGCAAAGGAGCACAGGAGAAGCACTGAACAATTCCTCATCTCCACAGGCAACGAAATAAGATAGGCCTGGCACTGAGCCCACTCAGCAAGCTGACTCCACCAGACCAGGTTGGGAGCACATTCCACAGTCAAAAGTCCTTCTCTAAGAACTTCCTGCCAATGGCTACTTGACATTAAAAACTAGGATGATCTAGGTCAAGTATCCCGGTTGACATTAATTGCTATGTTGGATCAAAAAAGCAGGCAGCCTCTCAGCCGGAGCTCAAGTCACATTAGGCTTAAAAGCAATCAAGGCCAAAACCTTGACTTGCACCCAGAAGCCAAAAGGAAGCCAATGCAGCTGTTGAAGAACTGCCCGAGCATGTTCTTGCCACCCATGCCCTCTCCGCAGGCAGGCGGCTGCCTACTTCTCAAACTGAAGCTTCGTCGCACTGCTCAAGTGCGGCCTCGAGAACAGGCTAGCCTCTAGCCTCACGTGGAGGTCACAAAGACAGAGATGGCCACTATGACATGGAACCCCCTTAAGTACACCTTCCTGTGTCCTGGTGCAGAAGGCTGGGAGACTGCTGGCTCTAAATACCTCAGAAAAACAGCAAATTACAAAACACTTATCTAAAAGGACACATCTAGTAAACTAGTACTACCTGCCTTTAGTTCTTTACCTCTGTTTGCTGCTACTTTTATCTCTGCATACTCTAAAGGCAAAATGTGCGCAATGTCCAACTGGAAAGGAACTTGCTTTTGCAAGTCATCTTTTTATTGACAAGAGCACGAGACCGGGTGACTCTCAGTTATCCGGAGAAGTCAACAAGTGCTTCAGAACACCATGCACAAGACTATTGGCTGAAAAAAAAAACCAACGAAACAAAAAAACCAAAACCCAAAACTCACACAACAGTCCCAAAGAAAAGGATTGCTTGGGTTTGTTTTTCTGTTCTTTGAACAGTTGGACTATTAAATGAAATAAAAATGACTGCATGGTGATTTTTTTTTTTTCTGAAGGCAAAGTAGGTAACAGTGCTGAGGAAGAAATCTCGAGAAAGAGAAAGCAGTAGCAAGACTGATCAGCACTGCAAGGAAACTCACAAAGAAACACACACTACTTTTCTGGGGGGTACAGGGGATGGACAGACACACAAAACACAGTAACAAAGTAGTCAAAGCTACCACTGTTGATGAGGCAAAGACCAGAATAAAGGACTTAAAAACCTGAAACATTCATCCGACAGCAAAGATCTCAGATGATTGGGGTTTTTTTAAGGGAAGATGATTGATTAGGAACAGCAGTAACTTTGAGAATGCACCTTACTAATACAAACAAGAAAGAGAAAATTCAAATTCACATTTTCAATCCCAGAGTTATCATCACGGCCAATGCCAAGAAGGTCAGATTATGGAACCACTGCTCATGTTAAAAGGTATCTCCTTCCACATATTCTTCCAATTATTGCCAAAATATTACTTACAGTAGATGAAGAAAATTTGAAGGTACGTAATGAGTTCATGTATAGAAGAGGCAACTCCATGAGCCCTTGCAATTAATACATTCTCCAAAGCTACAGCTGGAATAGAAAACAACGGCTCATCTTACTTATCCACACAGCTTGAACAACACAGCCTTTCATACAGCAGAGAAAAAAGGAACAGATTAATTTTTAAAGAGTAGAAGATGAAAATATATACTTGTGGTCCATAACTCATAGCAGGTTTCCAAATTGTAATCAATATTTTCCTTTGCATTTAGGCACTGCTGAATCCTGATGCTTTTTTAAAATGTCGAAGTGCCAAATAAAATAATTTTATTGTAGATAACTGTATTAGAGTCTGACCATAGTTTTTGAAGTTCCTTGCAAACCCAATATGGGTTAAGTACCCATCTGTATTGTTAGAAAACTTCTTTACAGTGCTGTAATACAATAACTCAAGCAACAGACCCTGAGCTAATATTTAGCATACAACCTGATAGCTACATGTAAACCCAAACACAGCTGGAAAACCAAAAGTCTACAGCAAGTCCAACAATATTTGCATTATTTTATTCAAAAGTTTAAGAATACTGGTGTCAAAGTATACTTTCCAAAGCAGGAACAATATTTGGAAGAAGTAATTTATCAGTAAAGTCAACTATTTGGCAATTACAGTATGTGCAGTACTGTGGACCATCGACAGCTCAGTTAGTCCAATGACAAAACAAAATGACTCCCCTTCCCAACTCAAGCTCTTTAGCCAGTAAAGATACCTCACACTTTGTCCAATTTTTCCGAATAACTTACAGACAATTTGGGGTCAAATGCGAAATTGTGTCAAGGATCATTTTCTAAAAATCTAGCAGGTGCCATTTGGGGGGGGGGGGGGGG
>VYZW01046490.1:6227-17642 GCA_013401315.1 Balaeniceps rex
TATTTTCAGGAGCTTTCAACAAAAAAGCCCTTGCCTATAGAGATCTGGTTTTAATTTTAACTTGTAAGTAAAAATGAGTTTGATCACGACACCCCATGAAATTAGTTTTTAACTTCCATCATAGCAATATTACAGTGGTTGATGTAATGAGCAGTCTCTTGTTAATGGTATTTGGAAGAATATCTACCATAGATAGGGATTTGTAAATGAAGAGTGGCATGCATTGCAAGAAGTGTACAGATGCAAATAGAATCAGTCTGCATTGCTAGGCTGTAAATATGTTCATTTTTTTTCTCCAGCAGAAGTATTAAATTGGGGAAAAGCATGGAAAACAATGAAATAGTGAGAAGAAATTAAACATTTTTTCATGTTATGATGATTATGTTTTATAATGCATTATTCTTTGCTGACAATTAAAGGACATCATGAAGTTATGTAAAATAGAAATCAATGTAAAGAAGGATGCATGTTGGAGGATTTTTTTTATTTTTAAGTTGGCTAGATAATGTAGTGTACAGAAAGGAAGGAAGAAATTATCTTGCTAACCCTTAGTTTCTAATTGATGTGCAATCTGGAGGTCAGGTTTGCTAGCGTATTATAAGCAACACAGAAATTGAAATGGTCATCTCAGCTTTAATTCAACTTATGTGGGTATCCATACTGGAGTTTCTAGAACTATTTAATTTGTGTCTCTGTGTCCTAAAAGGTCTTAAAGAGCTGATGTTAACAAAAGGGATAAAGCATTAACAAAATGAAAAGTAAGAAAGATGACAAATATATTCTTCTTTATAGTATCAATTTGTTACAAAAGAAGGAAACAGCTGCAGTAAATTTCAACATTTAAGAGAATCACTCTAGTCTTTGTTTACAGTCAGTATAGAGAAATAGACACTCAGAAGTAATTTTGTCTGCTACTAGGATAGATACCTTATGCAGGTCACAAGAATTAAATACATTTTAGATAGTTAAAGTTAAGTGAGATTAATTATACTCATTGTTTGGAATAATAATACTTTAATTGAGTTTCAATTTCTTTGTTTTATTAAATGCACCACATAGGCTAATTGAACACACTCTTAAAAGAGTCTTCTCTCACCTGATAA
This sequence comes from Balaeniceps rex, assembly GCA_013401315.1. Classification (NCBI taxonomy): domain Eukaryota; kingdom Metazoa; phylum Chordata; class Aves; order Pelecaniformes; family Balaenicipitidae; genus Balaeniceps; species Balaeniceps rex. The sequence goes on from VYZW01046490.1 coordinate 7,331, forward strand.
CTGAAAGAAACAAGACTACTTAAAAGAGTACCTTCTCTTTATATATAATTTTTTATTTATCACCAGCTTCAGTTGTAGACTTTAGACAACAGTTTTAAAATTCTAGATTTAGTGTAATAATGTATGACATCTTTTAAATAATGTGAGAAAAATATGTGCATATATATTAATTCTGAGTTACCTATTAACAGTATTTAAGATAAGCTGTCTTCAACTGTATGAACTGCGAGTAGCGCTTACCAGATTTTAATGCTGGGAACTACCCATCTCCTAGAGCTGATGGTGTTAACTATTTTGTAGTAGTCAAGAAACAAAGTTTTAGAAGCTGATTTGGTGCCTAATGAAGTTCTTTGATGGCTCCCAGGATCAAACCTCAAATTTCAGCCATGCTAGAAGACCTGAATAACCAGCAGTTACAAACATTGTTCACTGCCTCATTTTTACTTGGGAATTGCTTGTCAGGCTTCTTGCCGTTCTTCAACAGTTGTTGCCCAAGCACAGAATAGAACATTGTGTCCCTATCCTCTGCCACATGTAATGACTGAACTTGTTCTCTGGAAACTTCAGACATGCTACTGCCCAGTGCAAAAAATCAATTTTCAGATCTGATTTGAGCACCAGGCACTGAGTAAAATCCATGATGTTGAATCCCCTTTTCAAGAAATCTGTGTTATATTAATGAGAGGACTGATGACAGCTCACTAATAAGTCTATTTTTTAGTTCACCATTAAGAAATAGTATTAGGCCATCACTGATTTTTTTTTTATTTTGATCCCTTCATTAGTACCTTTGCACTAAGATAAAGAATCCTTCTTTAAAGTATTGTNTCACCATTAAAAAATAGTATTATGCCATCACTGATTTTTTTTTTTATTTTGATCCCTTCATTAGTACCTTTGCACTAAGATAAAGAATCCTTCTTTAAAGTATTGTTGAGAAAACACTGGTGTCCATTTTATGTATAAATTTTTATTAATAAATGAAACAAAGAAGTTGGAAAAAAGGTATTGCAGCTTTGACAATAGTAAATAATATTTTACAATGAAAACAAGACATCTGAAATGTGCGGAAGTTTAACTTAAACTGAATATGTTTAACTGCAATCTATTTAAATAAGATTTTTAATCAGTTCTGGGAAAACTAGCACAAGTTTGCAATCAACTAATTTAGGATAAAAAATAAAGAAAAATGAGGGGAAGATAAGACATAGAGGGAAGCTGGTGGTGTGGCCTCAAAACAGGAGGCCAATGGCAACTTAGAAAACTAGTCTGTATCTGCCAAGAGGAAGAAAAAATAAACACTATGAAAGCAGAGAGAAGACTGAAGGTCAGATATTTTTATTGATTAGTAGTCAGCAATACCCATTTATGTCAATGCAGATTTCTACTTATAATAAGACAGCATGATCTCACCACTTCTAGAACTGCTAAAGCACAACTCTCTCTGTGATGCTACTCCACAGAGTGACTTGCTCCTTGAAGTTACAGATTGACGTGTAAGATCACCTATCATTCTTATACTATGGCACATGGGATTGATGAAAGATACACCAAGGTCATCCTTACAGCTTCGTGAGCAATATTTGTCAGTTCTCCAACTCCCAAATGTGCAGCAAGGTCCTGCAAATTTTTAAATTAAGTGGAACACAAAATCCTTCCTCCAACCTTTTGAATGAGAAGACTTAGCACCTCCCCTGCTTTGGAAATGGGACTTGACATTTTGACAGGTGTTTGCCTGGATGTCAGAGATATCTGCACCGGTCTAAATGTAATTAATATGTACTCCAGTTGTAAGCCTCTGAACAATCTTTGTTTACATAACCATAGTAGTTATCAGTTGAATGTCAGCTGGAAGTCAAATTGTCTGACGATTTTTCCAGTAATGTGTAGGCACAATTATAAGAAAATGCTGGAACAAGGAAGTAGCATTATAGCATAAGGTACCAAAAGTGGATGATTAGCAGGGGAAAGAGAAAGGATATGATAAGGAGGTGGACTGATGGAAGTGATGAGAGCAGAGTCACAGAACAGGCTGGTGTGACAATAAGGAGTAGATTTTTGAGTGTTCTAATGATTAATCTTCAGCATTTATTCAAATGCCTTGAGTACTCTTGTAAAGCTTCATTCAGAAGTCAAAACATGTTTGTAATATAATCTTTACACTTACAGTGCATATGAAGAGATTCCCTAAAGTGGCACACTTTCTCATTTCTGCTAGAAGTTTTATTTTAGTTTTCTACTGCTGTGGTAAATGACTTCTGCAGCAAAGTTATAACTAGTATTTCAAAATCATTTCCATGGTATTGATAAGATCCCACTTCAGATATTTTCTGTCTAATTTGGGCATCTTGCTACAACTGAGTATAAATAAAGTGGAAAGATGAAAATATTAATTTAAGTAAATATGTTTAAAATTTACTAATGTGGAAGACTTTATTTTATATATGATGAAGAATAATCAGGTAGTTTGGACAAGAGTTTAATTCCATGAATAGGGGAAATTTCTATTACGTATTCCATTGAAGAAATGAGCAGAGAACACAACTGGTGGAGCTGAGAATTAAACCTTGGAAGGGAAGAAAAAAAAGAAGAGGAAGAGTCCATGAGAAGTACAGATTTCAGTATACTAGTGCTTCAGGGAGGACAGTTGCAACTATCAAGGTGTCGGATTTGAGATGAATCAAGTAATTGGTTAAAGCAAAAAATAAATGGAAGTAGAATATTAGGGAAAAAGATTCAGGTCTGTTTAGCAGGGGAAAAAAAAACAAGAAAAAAGGATAGTGAAGTGAGAATGAAAACTCAGGGTCTTATCTCTTACTAAGTAGAAAAACCCATTTATATTAATGAGGATTTCTGCTTAAAAATTAATGGCATTGTCTTGCCCACAGTAAGAATTGCTAAAGTGCCATCAATAGCAAGGAACAAAGAGATTAGGCCATCACTCAGGAGGTTTCTCTAGATCTGTTCCCTCAACCTTTTCCAATGACTAGTTTCAGAATCCCGTCACCATCAAACCATAAAGAACTGGAGTTACCATAAACCTCTGCAGATGGTTTTCACATTCAAAATTTGTGCTCTTGACAACCTGCATCACTTGTAGGCTTTACAGATGTGTGATCAATGAGGTTTTTTTGTTCCATCCATCACTTTTGCAAAATCTCAGAATCATAGATTAATTCAGACTGGAAGAGGAAATAATCACGTTCAACCCCCTGTTCACTTTGTTATTTACACATTTGAACATAGGCCACTGTTTCAAAATACAATGAAAGTCATCCAAAAGTAGCCAATACTCAGTTAAGTCAAATTTCTTGAGCACCATTGATAGTACATATAAGGACATTAAAAAATTTCACCCTAATATGCAAAGTACATGGCTTGAGACTCAGGTCAATATAAAACTGATTCTAGTACCTGGCTGACTATACTACAAAATTTGGGTTGATTCTGGGCAGTCTAAATATTTATTTATTTATCTATTTATGTAAATAGCCAGCACCCTCGCTAATCTGAACTAGGTTTACAGGAAGCAAAAACCCTAATGTTTTTTTCTGCCTATCTTTTAGTTTCCTGTCCTCGGGGGTAAGGAGATATTCCTTCTTCTTACATATTTCCTGCTGACACAGTAGGCAATATAGGAAGTTATGCCCACCTGGAGGAAGTTAGAGGTCTTGCTGGAAAGTTAGAAGATGAAACTTCTATTTCTAGGAATTTGGAGGGAGTGATGGATCGGATTGTGAAAATAAGGAAATGATCTCTGTACTTCAGAAAACAAAGCATGTTAGAGACTGTGGAATAGCTATTTGGATAAATTGGAAGAAAGTTGAAAAATCCAAATACCATTGCAAATGGTATTTGCAATGCAAATGCAAATTCCAAATACTCCGAATACCATTGCAGAACAGAGAACTGTCCTGAGGCATCTATAGCAAAGGCTATTACTTTCTTTATAATGTATTATAATAAAATTAAGTTTAAGAGAAAATTCCAGTAATGGATTTTCATTCTTGACACTGAATTTCTAGAAACTTCGCTTTTTAAATAAAAAATGACATTTTTGAGCTACTCTAACAATTTTTTTTTTTTAAGTGAGAAGAACCAAAGGAAGAAGAAGTAAAAAAGACAAAAATCACAGCTAGTTTCTCATCTATTCTTCAGTCAATACTTTAGTGAATATGCACTAATGTCCAGTAGTTTAACACTATCTAGCATACTTTCTTTCAAAGGTACAGAGATTGTTTCCTTATTTTTCACAACCAGATCCATCACTCCCTCCATAATCCATAGTACTTTGCCAATATCATCAAAGAAAAAATTTTTTCTTTCTAGGTTTCTGAGTCTAAGAATTACAGGAGCATCCTCTTCTCTTCTACAGAGATCCCTGTTCTAGTGAACACTTTGTTTCTGGAAAGATCATAGCCTGTTTAAAGTAAATAAACCGAAAAACAGTATTCAACCTATAGAACTTTTCAAAAGATGCTATATTTAATACCTACAGACCAAATTCTGTTCAAGAATGTAGTAGGTTAACCTTGGCTTGCTGCCAGGTGCCCAACCAGCCACTCTCTCACTCCCCCTCCTCAGCAGGACGGGGGAGAAAATAAGACGAAAAAGCTCATGGGTCAAGATAAGGGCAGAGAGATTGCTCACAAATTACCATCACAGGCAAAACAGACTCAACTTTGGGAAGACTAATTTAATTTATTGCCAATTAAAAATAGAACAGGAGAGTGAGGAGCAAAAGCAAAACTTCTTTCCCAGCTCTTTCACCTTCTCCCCCTGAGTGGCACAGGGGGATGGGGAATGGGGGTTGTGGTCAGTTTATAACATTTCTTCTCCACCATGGGCTCTCTAAGAGCTGCAGCTTCCTTCAGGGCATATGCACCTGCCCCCACGTGGGGTCCTCCACGGGCTGCAGTGTGGATTTCTGCTCTGACGTGGTCCTCCATGAGCTGCAGGGGACAGCCTGGTTCACCATGGTCTTCTCCACAAGCTCCAGGAGAATCTCTGCTCTGGGACCTGGAGCACCTCCTCCCCTCCTTCTTCACTGACCTTGGTGTCTGCATAGTTGTTTCTCATTGTTTTCTCATTTCTCTCTCCCAGCTGCTGTGCAGCTTTCTTAAACATGTTTTCACAGAGGTGCCACCAGCATTGCTGATGGGCTTAGCTTTGGTCAGTGGTCAGTCCACTTTGGAGCCAGCTGGAAGTGGCTGCGTCTGGCATGGGGCAGCCCCATGTCTCTTCTCATAGGCCACCTCTGCAGCCCCCCGCTGCCAACGCCTTGTCACCTAAACCCTATACAGGGAGCAAAGTTGAGTGCTAATGTTAGTGGCAAATGCAAATGGCCAATAGCCCTAAAAATAGGTATTAATAAAAATTTTTAAAAAATGATGCCCGGTGCTGGAATTCAACAAAGAAACCAAGCAAAGTGACACATTTAATCACCAACTGATATTTACTAATAGGTATGGTAAAATGATGCTGATTAATGCCCTCTTAATTTAATAAGCCTAAAATAAATTAAAAATATGTCTGGTTAGAGTGTCACTCTAGATTACACATTTTTACTTCCTGCCACCCATGACACTGAAGTTACCATTTTAATAGTTGCAAAAGTACAGATTTTCTGTCTTGTGCTTTAATTTCCTCGTTAGACAGCCAGGTGTCTCATAATTTATTTAGAACTGATTGTGCTAGAAACTTTCCTTGGAGATTTTGCAACTGTATAGAAAAAAAATTATTTAGGATGCAAGTCTGAGCTTATTAGAGTTACACTCTGCTAGAAATTTGCAAGACTGATTACAAGCTCCTTGAGTGGCCTTCATCAATTTAACAAATGTTAAAAGTCCAGCAGAGGGAATCTGAAAAGATTTCTTAAAACAGCAGGTTCACTTCTTTGTGCTGGATGAAACATTAGACTGGCTGACACAAAATAAAGAAGTGTCTTTTCTTATTAAAGTTTCTTACAAGAACACCACATACATATATTAAAGTCCTCCTTTCCTGAAACCCCCTGTTATTTCACCGATTTAGGTTTAGCATGAATCATTGGTTGTGAATAACAAAACTGCTTTGAAATTTGCTTTTGTCATACAGCAAAAAACACATAGCCTGTAAATGCAAACATATCTCTGAATGTTCTTTTCTTTCACTGAAGTAATTTTATAGAAAGTGTGTGAGAATTTATGATTTTAGTTGTTCATTGTTATTGTGAAGCCAGTTTCCAAAGAGGGAAAAAATCTGAATGGATGACACACATGTACTCAATATTCTTAGGAAGACAGAGAGAGACTGTCAGAATATTTAATTTTTATATAAATTTGTTTTATCAGAGCATTTCAAAGTTTTCATAAAGTTCGTGATGATAAAGTTTACTGTTAGAGCTGACAGTTTCATTCAAAACTAATCAACAATCAACATTTCAAAAATGGACAATATTCTCTTTGAATCACTCATGAATAATCCAGAGACCAAGAACTTTTTAGAAACGTATTCTAAAAAGTAACTTTGATTAAGTAAAATGTAGAGAAGGCTTTAGTGTATGGACAGATAATACAAGTACAGCAAAAATGGGGAAGTTGATTGAATATTTTCATGGAATCATAGAATCATAGAATGCTTTGGGTTGGAAGGGACCTTTAGAGGTCATCTAGTCCAACCCCCCTGCAGTGAGCAGGGACATCATCAACTAGATCAGGTTGCTCGGAGCCCCATCCAACCTGACCTTGAATGTTTCCAGGGATGGGGCCTCCACTACCTCTCTGGGCAACCTGTTCCAGTACTTCACCACCCTCATTGTAAAAAATGTAAAAAATTTTTTTTTTTATGAATTATTCACCTGGCCCTACAGATTATATAGTCCAATAAATGAAATCACAACCATTTGTAATATTGTAATATTATCAACAGGTGATTAGCTTCTGTGTTAATTCATACCAGTGAAACAGATTTTCAAATTTTAAAAGATTTATTGTAGTGAGATGTTGCAGGAAAATTGAAGTTACAGCATCAGAAGAGACAGAATTTTCAGTCAGCATAGAAAAGAGAAAACAGCTGTGCTCTACTAGTATATGAGCTACTTTGTATTTTGTGTATATTCACAACTTGTCAGCAAAACCTACATTTTCACATGGGGTATTACCTTTTAGAGAGAAATGAGGAAGCTAAAGTTGGGTTGTTTTTTTTTTTTGGTGGTGGGGAAGAGTATTTTGTATAAATTTATGGAAGACCTGAAGGAGGAATAGCAACAAACATGGCACAGAGATACTGGAGTGACACCTATAGGACTCCAGTAATAAGAGGTGTCAATGCTTTTCTTCTGCTGGACCACCATTCATTCTGCTGGACTGCCATTCATTCATGTATGTTGCTGGACAAAGCAAATGGGTAATATAATTGTAAATACTTTCTAGGGTAAAGTCAAGTCTGTTGCAGAGAGTTTTGACAGATTCCCTGCATTGTCTTTGATGCTACCTTTCATGCAATAAAAGGCCTTCCCAAATTAGTCCATTACTTTTTACTGCACTGAATGTCTCTTCCTTTTTTTGTGTTGCTTTTAGAACAAATCAGGTGCCCAGTTTAGTTCAATTGCTCATTCAGATGATAGCTTGTCAGAGGCAGATATTGTTATTTCTCATTTGATGGTAATTTTGATGTTTTGGAAATATCATTTGGTAGAACAGAGATAATTATCTTTACAACATTCCATTATTTCTATCACCTCTTTTTTTACCAATAAGGAACAGAGGCACAGGGAGATTAAGCACAAGACACAAGCTGCCAGGTTATGAATGAAGCAGGATTAAGTGCCTGTGCAGAAGAGAAAGATTCATATGGAATCAGGTGCCTGCTCATCCTGAAAATCCCTAAACACCTGTATGCACCTGAGCATGCTCAGAAACACTTCAGTAGTATGTTGTCCAAGAGCACCAGGCATTTGCACGTTGCAAGTTTGTGGATAGCACCAGACTGGGGGGGAATGGTTGGTATACTGGAGACCAGGACTACTGCTCAGATGGCCTAAACAACTGGAGAAATGTGCCAAGAGGAAACTTGGGAAGATCAAGTATGAAGTCTTGCACTTGGGATGGAATAGCCCTCTGCATCACTGCAGACTGGGAACTTACTGACTGGGAAAAGGACCTGGGGGTTCTGGTGGACAGGGAGTTGTATGTGGGTCAGTAATGTGCCCTTGCAGTGATGAAGACCATAAAGCATAACCAACAGGTTAAGACAAGGGATCATTCCCGTCTATTCAACACCTGCATTAAGCTGCATTTGGGATTCTGTGTCCAGTTTTGGTCCAGTAATGACAAAGTGGATAAAGTCTAGCAAAGGGCCACTAAGATAATTAGGAAGCTGGAGCATATTACATATGAAAAGTGACTGAGGGAACTAGGTTTATTTAACCTTGAGAAGATTAGGGTAAAAGGGGATTTAATTACTATCTTCCATGGCCCAAAGGGGGAAGTAATAAGAAAGACCAAGCTATACTCCTAGGGGTGCAACAGTCGTAGGGAATACAGTCCCCAATATTACAGGGAGTAATATGTCCTTCTTCATGTTTCATTTACAGCTAAAATATTGACAATTGCAATAGTTTTTTACTACTCACAGCCACCTGTTCTTAATCAGAGATATCTATCATTAGTTTAGGAAGAGAGAGATTCCTGTTTGAGGGCATCACATGAAAATGAGCTTGTTGGTACCATTCTAGCTTCTGGAAGTCATAGGCTGATATCAAAGAGCATTCATATTTCCCTGTGAAAAGAAAAATGGGAAAGTTAAAGTGTTATGTTTTACTTTATTTCCTGGTCTGGAGAAAGAAAAAGGAAACAGAGTAAAATATAACACTTCAATTTTCCCATTTTTTTCTTTTACAGGAAAACAGATTATTATTGACACTGAAGGAATGAAACTCCCATTATGAACTTACTTCTCAGAAACAGAATGTGAATGAGTTGCAAATTCATGCTGAAACTTGCTTTAACTTGGATTTGCACAGAATCAAGACAATGAAATGCAGATGAGGACAGGCAGCAACTGAAACAAGATACACTCTCATTTTCATGTGCTAGTAATAAAATCACATAGAAGACAATGCAGAAGAATAAAAAGAACAGTAATAGCTGTTGAATGCATCAAAGTATTTCTTCTGGCATTTCTCTGTCTGAATTATTCTGTATTCTTCTTTTATGTTGCCAGACTGATATGATTCATGAAACAGCTGAAACAATAACTGCAGTATAAGTGGACAAACAGGTCCTGGATTGGCATCAGAAAGGCTAAGCCTTCCATTTTTCTGTTATTTTGCCCATGGTATACTCAGTGACATACAGGAGTATATCGAATGGTCAAGACAAAGGTATCAATCTAAACAAGGAGTTATACATACAACTTGAAGAAATCAAAGGCAACAGGCTGGGGACCCCCACTGCAAAACCTAAGCAATAATTAATGTTAATGCTCTGTTTTCTTAGTTGGAGTGAGAGCTAAATGGTGCATAGACCTTTGTATTGTTCTGATGTAGAGGGAGAATCACACCCATCATCCAAATGATTCTCTGAAAAATGTTGGGCATTTTGTAAATATCTGCAGGATTCTTCAAATTAGAGGACCACAAATAAGAGATGGTTTATTCAAAATAATGAAAATTTCTACAGCTATTTTATTCTTTTTCTTTCTGTCTCTTTTATCACTTCTCTGTTGGTTAAATAATGAAGGATCCCCTCACAGTAATCCTCTCCCTGAAAGGATGTTATGGGAAAAAAAAGATGGAAGAAGAAAAGTTTATGTATTGTCTTTACTTAGCAGTTAAGCAGTTAAGTTGAAACACAGAGTGAATTTACAAAGAGAATTAAACTGCATGAACCTCATGCGTACAGGGGGCGATCAGATAGAAAAAGGTATCAAGGGAATGGAGTAGAAATTTCTGCCGAAAACTTGAGGCTCTGAGCTACAGAACTTCTTGGTGCTTTTTTTAGGATATATGTCGTGGTATTGATACATTNNTCAGCTTGCTATTATTAGTAGTATTTACTTAAATTAGTAACACTTATGTATTTCACACCAAACCTTGTTACACAGTACACTATGGAAACAAGTAATACTTTTTAAAAAAATACCACATATTTAAATTATCTGGGTTAAACTATGGGTCCATTTTATTTGGGACTAGAAAATGGCAGTAGAGAGTGTAAACTCCCATCTCTATTGCCTGATTTAACCAAGAAAGGAAGTACTTGCAGGTGAACTTCAAGGAAGTTATAGATGAGCAAAAATCCATTCAAAGTAACTTCCAAACAATGAGTTT